>JAHPZR010013403.1:0-5000 GCA_019787425.1 Platygyra sinensis
GGCTACTGTCGCTGGTTCCCGCGTTGAGCTGCTGGTGGTTCGATCAGCTGTTGGTTCCCTTCCTCTATTTTCTAGTCTACTGGCTAGTTTATCTGGTTCACTTCTTACTTTTTCTTTTTTTCTCAGGCTCCTGATGCTGGTTATCTGGGTTCGTATGCTGTTTCACTTTTTTGCTGGTTCACTTTGTTCACATACGGTTCACTTTGTTTCATCTGCTTGGTACACCTGCTGGTTTTCCCGGGTAACAGTTTGTTGGCTCACCTTAACTACCTCTTTAACTGACTTAACTTGCTGGTAAGTAAAAAAATTAGACTTGCCTCAAGTTTACCTTTGATTAATCCATCGCTTATTCATCTCCCATGAGGGAAAGGGAGAAGAAGGGAAGAGGGCCAGGGAAGAAATATTGCAAGGACTTTTAGAAAGTCTATGAGATAATTCATGGTAAAACTCGTCGTCTGCCGGGAAGCCGCTAAACGAAAACCTCGGCAAACGCGCGTCTCTCCCCAATCTCCCTCCACCCAGTCAATCTATCCCTATTCTCTTTCAGACGCACACGAGGTTAGATGGGAAACACCCATTTCTCAAGTAACATTTTCGGTAATTTTCAGCTATTTGTTCAGATTTCAGTCCAATTCTCGGCCATCAGTGTCTCAGTTGACACTTAAAACCTCATCCAAACCCTTTTCCACACCTGTTTCAAATGTTGCGTTTTGTCTTTCACTGGTTATTCACTAGTTCACTCGAAGGTCTTTTTTGGGGGTCGGTACATTTCGCTGAACCCCAGTCCAAGGAGTACCGCGATGGACTACCGAATTAATTGGACTGCTATATGGAGTATGTTCCTAAATGGACTGCTACATGGACTATCTTTAGAGACTACACAATGGTCTATCTCAGTATTCGGACTACCTGAAAAAAGAAAATATCCACCCCCGAAAAAAGCTTGTTTTTTTTCTGACAATCTGAAGGTGCAAACTGTTGGAAAGAATAATAAAACTATCATTGAAAGTGAAGAATGATCATCGCAATAAATTTTGCACTTTAAGCAATTGGAAAGAAGCATCGCACCGGCATCGCGGAGGTCACGGGTTCGAATCCCGTTGAAGCCCCGACTTTTTCAGGCTTCCTCTTTCCAATTACTTAAATTGGAAAATTTATTGCGATGATCATTCTTCACTTTCATCTACAACGATCTACAACCGCAGTTAAGCCCCAAAGTTAGAAGGGGGGGGGGGGGGGGGATATTGACTTGGCAGGCTTTCTGAGTAGAGTCCTGGTTGTTATGACCTATCATAGCCATTTCGACGAGTCTGCATGACATTGCGTTTTTCAACTGGAAAGAAAGGGTTTTTACAGTAACCTCTGTTCCTTTCAAAAATAATATCTTGATTAATAAAGTACTGTGGTGGAGGGAAATCGCATGTCATCCTTGACAATGTAATCTGCTGTTAGGCGGAGGGAAAGACGCAGGGGATTTTCACAATTTAAAGGACGCCAGGGTCAAATTCTCACTGCCCGCATTTAGTGAGTGTCAAAATTCCATTCCTTGGTAACTTGTTTCGGGCAGAGTCAATATTCCCAACATTATTCTTTCCATCAGCATGCCCTGTTGATTGTCTGAAAAATCTTTCTTTCTTTTTGGAATTTCTCCCTTTTTTAATATAATTCGTATAGATAGTCCATATGGATAGTCAATTTAGGTAGTCAATTTAGGTAATCCAATGTACCTACCCCTTCTCTTGGCTCACTTGCTGCTTCACCGGGCCTTTTATCGGGTTTACCTCGGTGTAAAAACCTGTGAAGGTTTTCTTTGTTTTGTAGCTATTGTTAGAGTTAGGGTCTATTGTGTTGACTTCCCTGTTTTCTTTGTTTTACGTCACTGGTTTTACGTTCACATGCCAGCTCTCGTATCTCAGCACAGGGAGCCCTCACATCCGTTTAGAATCAAATTAGCGTTATTGCGCGTGTTCTTTGTTTTGTAGCCGCCATTTTGAATTTTTAATACGCGCGCGCTGTAAATTGCGCGGTCTACTTGTGAGAAGTCTGGAACCGAGATTATGGAAGTCTGGGACTCGCAAATTTCTCGGAGGATCCGATCTCCCACCGAAAATATTAAAGTGACAAGTGACACTTTTTTCGTCGCATGTCTCTGCCTGTTGGGGGGAACGGAAATAAGGTGTGAAGAAGAGATCGGAAGTCAAAATGCGGGTTTGGTGACGCGCGTACACAGCGTTGCAACAAGGTAGACCAGTGGCTTCCTTTTAATGTCTGTTCCGCTACGCAGCGAACGGAGTCGAGGTTTCGCTGGAATGCAAAGGGACAAGGCACCAGTGGAGTGGCCCCGAAGCGAAGGCGGGGACCCGACTGAAGGATCGATGCTTGGACGGTTGCTATGGAAACCGACGCCAAATAGACGAGCTGAAAGTGAGGAAGGCTCCAAGCAGCGCTAGGGGTAAAGAACGTGGTGCTTGACACTTTGCACTCCTTGACGAATAACGAGTGGGTATGCGGAAAATTTAGCGGACGGGAAGATAGACGTAAATGACCGTAATCGCAGTCGAAAGGACACGACGGCGCGACCTATGGCGACGAGAGTAACTGCGAGGCTGCCCGGCAAAGAGTAACTTAAGGGGACGCACGTATACGCGGGAAAGGCTGGACACCGGACAGTGCAAGTGGTCGGCGCACGGAAGGAGGAGCCGGACTTCTGTGCCGAAAGTTTCGGTCTCGAAGGTCTTGAAAGAGAGCAGCATGCATGGCAGACGGATAGAGTAGCTATGAGAGATGCCCTGTTGAGTCGAAGCCAAACAAGGCCGTACGGAAGGCCGTTCAGACTAGCATAGCCTTGACAGATTTGGCGAGGTTCAACGAAGAGCGAACGAGCGCCATGAGATTCTGAGTGACCGAATTTGAGGCAGATGGAGGGAGACTTTCGGAAACTGGACCTGTCTTATACCACGAAGCACGTACACACGGCTATGGGTGGCGACCAGCGGGTTATTCTGACCCAAGTCAGTATGCAAATAAACGTACGGCACACACGTAGCTGTTCCCGGTGCGGTAGGATACTGACGAGACCAGGTGTCCCACGAATATTTGCAGTGTTAACTCAGAACGGGAAGCGATAGGTGTGGAGAAAGCCATGTGTGACAAAACAAATCGGTAAAGCGGCGTTGCAGAGTGATAGCGGACAGAGCCAGGCTGATAAAAAAAAGCGATTCACGCGCTGATGGTGACGGTGATGCTGACGGTGAGTTGAATTCCTCTTGCAGGCACTGGAAGGATGATTAGTACTGGAGAAGCCATTGGGCAGGGCTGGGAAACTTACGGCACCTCCTCATCGGTGAACAAGAGAGGACAGAGTAAATCAGCTCTAGCGTCGTTGGCTGAGGCGAATGAAAACGTGACTTAGAATACGTACAGCGAGGAAACTCGGTTAAAACGGCGGCCTGGGTACGTAGACCACATTCGTGGAGTGAGGAGAGAGTCCAGTGTTACGTGTTTGATGGACCAGGAGGGGATGAGATTTTGTAGCGCGAAAAAAAAAAACGGCTTCGGCCGGAGGGTGGGTGATAAGAAGGAAAGTCGGATGCAATGGCTGTTGAGGATGCCGGTGTTACGGTAAAACTGCTATAATTAGAAGTGTACCGAGCGTAGACCCAAGGAAGACCTGGATCGACGTAAGGCTGATTTCCCCATAACCTGCCTGTCGTGGAAGAGATCGTGGGCGGGTACCGAAATCCGCGATGGGCGCGGCGGAAGTCGATTGCGGCGAACGGAGTCCCGCGGTACTCTCGAGTGATAAAATTGATTGCGTCGGCACGCTCGTGGAAAAATAGACAGACGGGGTCACCATGAATACCGTCGTTGCCACGCTATGGATGCAACGAGTCCGCGATAGACCGTGACTTCCCGCGACAGCCGCCTTTCGGAAAGACTTTTTTTTTTTAAATTTATTTATTGCATTACACACAGCTATTAACTATTTACACAAGTTTCATTACAATACTATACTAATTAACTAAACATAATATACAGGACCTACAGTATAACACAGCTACCAACACCAGCAGCAGTTTCATCGATCACCCCTTCCCCACTTTCTGTCCGTATATCCTCTCTCGTTTCGAGCGACGTTTCACTGTTGGTTTCCAACCCTCTCCCGTGACTGGTCTCCAGGCTACGTCACCAAAACGAAGTCCGCGGCAATCAACAGTAGTTTTTTGTTGAGCCGTTTCTCGCCAGGATATTTTTCTTTTGTTACTCTGGAGAGTCGCTCTTGCTCCGCCCCTACGCGGCGTGTCGCCTACGACTCGTCTCTAACGACGCACTCGACGGTGTCGTTACCGCGCCCCCACAGGTTTCATCCTCGTTCCCGGCGTGCTTTACTCGCTTGGCCCGCGCCTCCACCGTTCCCGCTCTCGCGCAGCCCCAAGTGGGCGTGTCCATTGTCCGTTTGTCTTCGGTCGCTTTTTTCTGTCGTTCACTTTCCTCGTTTTCATTGGCATTTCCACTTCTCTGCGTGCTTTTCTTCGTCTGTTCTCGTCCAGGTCCTCGACCCACCTTTTCCGAACTTCAATGCCGCATTTCCTCTCACATCACACTGGGCCACCTAGGGCGCCACTGCTACCTAGACCAGCAGCAGTTTCACCGTTCGCTCCTTCCCCGCCTTCTGTCTGTATATCCTCTCTCGTTTCGAGCAAGGTTTCACAGTTGGTCTCCAACCCTCTCGCACCGGTTTGTTTAGCCGATTCTCGCCATGATATCTTCTGCTCTGGAGTCACGGTTCCTTGGCTTCCTCCCCTTTGCCAGCCCGTGGACCTTAACCGCTTTAGCGTCTTTCCGAAAGGCGGCTACGGTACGGACAAGATGGCGGTACAGACGTGTCCGTAAGAGCTCCGCACTTGTTAGCTAATTACAAGGTAAAGGACGCCCGTCTATGGATAAAATTGCCCTCAGCAAAAAGAAAAACATTACTCTAAAGCGCACATCAACACAAC
>JAHPZR010013403.1:10000-16034 GCA_019787425.1 Platygyra sinensis
TCAGTTCGCAATTCTACATGGAGTTACTGACGTGGTGGTCTGAATTTCGGAAAGAATGCGATTGAAACTAATTGGCTTTACCGAATTTGGAATAATCAGGAAATAAGAATAAACAACAAACCAGTCTTTTAGAAAAGGTACTTCAATTATGGAATTCAGACGGTGGGTGATTTGCGTTTCGATCTTAACAACATTGATTCTTATGAACTAATCGCAAAACACATACAGAAGACGAACTTTCTGGAATGGACCGGTCTTCGCCACTCTGTACCGCTAGTTTTAAGGAATGCCTATCATAATCCAGATCATACAGCCCTAAATCCATCTTTTAAAATTGATTGCGGCCTTTTTGATGTAACTAAAAAGAAATCGAAAGATTATTACTCCCTTTATGTCCGTAAAAAGGCTTGTTTTCCAAATAACACAAGAAAATTAAGGAGTGAATTTAATTTAACTGATGAGACATTGAAGAAAGCTTTCTTTCTTTCCCATTCAGTTGCTTTTGAGCCGTATGTCAAAGCCTTTCAGTTCAAAGTATTGAACTCTATACTCTACACGAATTCAAAACTACACAAAATTGGGTACATTGCGGATGATCTATGCAGTTTCTGCAAATGTGAATCAGAAACAATGCAGCATCTCTTTTATTATTGCTCTTATTCAATTTCTTCCTGGGAAGATTTCGAATTATATTACTTATCTTTGACACAACAGCAGATACATCTTAATCTGAAAGATATATTAATCGGTATTTTAACACCTGAACTTCCCTTACTTAATTACCTATTACTCGTAGGAAAAATTTATTTGTGGGCGTGTAGAAGGAATAAAGAACTTCCAAGTATACGTGGTTTTAAATCAAAAGTTAAATTAAAGTATGAGACGGAAAAATATATCTGTACAAAAAATAATAATTTAGATATGTTTAAGAAAAAGTGGGCAGCATAAATACAAGAAGTAGCTGAATAACTTAAAGCGTGTCGGGTTCAAATTAGTGTGACTTTGCTATGAAACTGTTCATGAGTGTGTGTATCTGTGTGAGTGTGAATTATAGCTGTGTTATACTGTAGGTCCTGTATATTATGTTTAGTTAATTAGTATAGTATTGTAATGAAACTTGTGTAAATAGTTAATAGCTGTGTGTAATGCAATAAATAAATTTAAAAAAAAAAAGTCTTTCCGAAAGGCGGCTGTCGCGGGAAGTCACGGTCTATCGCGGACTCGTTGCATCCATAGCGTGGCAACGACGGTATTCATGGTGACCCCGTCTGTCTATTTTTCCACGAGCGTGCCGACGCAATCAATTTTATCACTCGAGAGTACCGCGGGACTCCGTTCGCCGCAATCGACTTCCGCCGCGCCCATCGCGAATTTCGGTACCCGCCCACGATCTCTTCCACGACAGGCAGGTTATGGGGAAATCAGCCTTACGTCGATCCAGGTCTTCCTTGGGTCTACGCTCGGTACACTTCTAATTATAGCAGTTTTACCGTAACACCGGCACCCTCAACAGCCATTGCATCCGACTTTCCTTCTTATCACCCACCCTCCGGCCGAAGCCGTTTTTTTTTTCGCGCTACAAAATCTCATCCCCTCCTGGTCCATCAAACACGTAACACTGGACTCTCTCCTCACTCCACGAATGTGGTCTACGTACCCAGGCCGCCGTTTTAACCGAGTTTCCTCGCTGTACGTATTCTAAGTCACGTTTTCATTCGCCTCAGCCAACGACGCTAGAGCTGATTTACTCTGTCCTCTCTTGTTCACCGGTGAGGAGGTGCCGTAAGTTTCCCAGCCCTGCCCAATGGCTTCTCCAGTACTAATCATCCTTCCAGTGCCTGCAAGAGGAATTCAACTCACCGTCAGCATCACCGTCACCATCAGCGCGTGAATCGCTTCTTTTTATCAGCCTGGCTCTGTCCGCTATCACTCTGCAACGCCGCTTTACCGATTTGTTTTGTCACACATGGCTTTCTCCACACCTATCGCTTCCCGTTCTGAGTTAACACTGCAAATATTCGTGGGACACCTGGTCTCGTTAGTATCCTACCGCACCGGGAACAGCTACGTGTGTGCCGTACGTTTATTTGCATACTGACTTGGGTCAGAATAACCCGCTGGTCGCCACCCATAGCCGTGTGTACGTGCTTCGTGGTATAAGACAGGTCCAGTTTCCGAAAGTCTCCCTCCATCTGCCTCAAATTCGGTCACTTAGAATCTCATGGCGCTCGTTCGCTCTTCGTTGAACCTCGCCAAATCTGTCAAGGCTATGCTAGTCTGAACGGCCTTCCGTACGGCCTTGTTTGGCTTCGACTCAACAGGGCATCTCTCATAGCTACTCTATCCGTCTGCCATGCATGCTGCTCTCTTTCAAGACCTTCGAGACCGAAACTTTCGGCACAGAAGTCCGGCTCCTCCTTCCGTGCGCCGACCACTTGCACTGTCCGGTGTCCAGCCTTTCCCGCGTATACGTGCATCCCCTTAAGTTACTCTTTGCCGGGAAGCCTCGCAGTTACTCTCGTCGCCATAGGTCGCGCCGTCGTGTCCTTTCGACTGCGATTACGGTCATTTACGTCTATCTTCCCGTCCGCTAAATTTTCCGCATACCCACTCGCTATTTGTCAAGGAGTGCAAAGTGTCAAGCACCACGTTCTTTACCCCTAGCGCTGCTTGGAGCCTTCCTCACTTTCAGCTCGTCTATTTGGCGTCGGTTTCCACAGCAACCCTCCAAGCATCGATCCTTCAGTCGGGTCCCCGCCCTTCGCTTCGGGGCCACTCCACTGGTGCCTTGTCCCTTTGCATTCCAGCGAAACCTCGACTCCGTTCGCTGCGTAGCGGAACAGACATTAAAAGGAAGCCACTGGTCTACCTTGTTGCAACGCTGTGTACGCGCGTCACCAAACTCGCATTTTGACTTCCGATCTCTTCTTCACACCTTATTTCCGTTCCCCCAACAGGCAGAGACATGCGACGAAAAAAGTGTCACTTGTCACTTTAATATTTTCGGTGGGAGATCGGATCCTCAGAGAAATTTGCGAGTCCCAGACTTCCATAATCTCGGTTCCAGACTTCTCACAAGTAGACCGCGCAATTTACAGCGCGCGCGTATTAAAAATTCAAAATGGCGGCTACAAAACAAAGAACACGCGCAATAACGCTAATTTGATTCTAAACGGATGTGAGAGCTCCCTGTGCTGAGATACGAGAGCTGGCATGTGAACGTAAAACCAGTGACGTAAAACAAAGAAAACAGGGAAGTCAACACAATAGACCTTAACTCTAACAATAGCTACAAAACAAAGAAAACCTTCACAGGTTTTTACACCGAGGTAAACCCGATAAAAGGCCCGGTGAAGCAGCAAGTGAGCCAAGAGAAGGGGTAGGTACATTGGATTACCTAAATTGACTACCTAAATTGACTACCTAAATTGACTATCCATATGGACTATCTATACGAATTATATCAAAAAAGGGAGAAATTCCAAAAAGAAAGAAAGATTTTTCAGACAATCAACAGGGCATGCTGATGGAAAGAATAATGTTGGGAATATTGACTCTGCCCGAAACAAGTTACCAAGGAATGGAATTTTGACACTCACTAAATGCGGGCAGTGAGAATTTGACCCTGGCGTCCTTTAAATTGTGAAAATCCCCTGCGTCTTTCCCTCCGCCTAACAGCAGATTACATTGTCAAGGATGACATGCGATTTCCCTCCACCACAGTACTTTATTAATCAAGATATTATTTTTGAAAGGAACAGAGGTTACTGTAAAAACCGTTTCTTTCCAGTTGAAAAACGCAATGTCATGCAGACTCGTCGAAATGGCTATGATAGGTCATAACAACCAGGACTCTACTCAGAAAGCCTGCCAAGTCAATATCCCCCCCCCCCCCCCCCTTCTAACTTTGGGGCTTAACTGCGGTTGTATCGTTGTAGATGAAAGTGAAGAATGATCATCGCAATAAATTTTCCAATTTAAGTAATTGGAAAGAGGAAGCCTGAAAAAGTCGGGGCTTCAACGGGATTCGAACCCGTGACCTCCGCGATGCCGGTGCGATGCTTCTTTCCAATTGCTTAAAGTGCAAAATTTATTGCGATGATCATTCTTCACTTTCAATGATAGTTTTATTACTCTTTCCAACAGTTTGCGCCTTCAGATTGTCAGAAAAAAAACCAAGCTTTTTTCGGGGGTGGATATTTTCTTTTTTCAGGTAGTCCGAATACTGAGATAGACCACTGTGTAGTCTCTAAAGATAGTCCATGTAGCAGTCCATTTAGGAACATACTCCATATAGCAGTGCAATTAATTCGGTAGTCCATCGCGGTACTCCTTGGACTGGGGTCAGCGAAATGTACCGATCCCAAAAAAAGACCTTCGAGTGAACTAGTGAATAACCAGTGAAAGACAAAACGCAACATTTGAAACAGGTGTGGAAAAGGGTTTGGATGAGGTTTTAAGTGTCAACTGAGACACTGATGGCCGAGAATTGGACTGAAATCTGAACAAGTAACTGAAAATTACCGAAAATGTTACTTGAGAAATGGGTGTTTCCCATCTAACCTCCAGTGCGTCTGAAAAGAGAATAGGGATAGATTGACTGGGTGGAGGGAGATTGGGGAGACACGCGCGTTTGCCGAGGTTTTCGTTTAGCGGCTTCCCGGCAGACGACGAGTTTTACCATGAATTATCTCATAGACTTTCTAAAAGTCCTTGCAATATTTCTTCCCTGGCCCTCTTCCCTTCTTCTCCCTTTCCCTCATGGGAGATGAATAAGCGATGGATTAATCAAAGGTAAACTTGAGGCAAGTCTAATTTTTTTACTTACCAGCAAGTTAAGTCAGTTAAAGAGGTAGTTAAGGTGAGCCAACAAACTGTTACCCGGGAAAACCAGCAGGTGTACCAAGCAGATGAAACAAAGAGAACTGTATGTGAACAAAGTGAACCAGCAAAAAAGTGAAACAGCATACGAACCCAGATAACCAGCATCAGGAGCCTGAGAAAAAAAGAAAAAGTAAGAAGTGAACCAGATAAACTAGCCAGTAGACTAGAAAATAGAGGAAGGGAACCAACAGCTAATCGAACCACCAGCAGCTCAACGCGGGAACCAGCGACAGTAGCCCAAGTGAACTAGCAAGCTAGTAATCCAACTGAATCTGTAAGCAAAGGAAGTGAACCAGAAGGTCAACCAGGTGAACAAGCATGTAAAAAGATGCAAAGCTGAACAAAGTGCGCCAGACAATTAACAAGTTAGAAGGGGGAATCAGCAGGCAAATGAAGTGAGTCAACAAGTGAACTATAAACCGTATCGGCAAGTTAGGGAGGTGAACCAGCACTTGCAGTAACAGAACTCCAAAGTGGCACAAGTAACCAGAAAATCATGTAGGTCAAGAAAACTAGGAAGTTCACTAACTGAACCAGCCCCATAAGAGACAATAAGATCAGTAAGTTGGAAAAGTGAACAGAAAGTAAGCCAGCAAGTGAACGAGTGCAAGTGTACTGACGACTAAAACAAATGAAACTTCAAGTATAAATGAAGTAAGTGAACCAGTATATTAGCCCATTTCTTAATTAAGCAACGTCAAAGGGAAACCTATTACGATGGTGTTATAAAACCAATCCTCCTGTATGGGAGTATGATATGCGACAGCCGCAATATCGAACGTCTTCAAAGTGTTTTAAAACTTCAAAAAAGAACGGCACGCATTATACTCGATGCTGAAAGACTTACACTGATCCGTCGTATTATTTAATAAGCTAAACTGGCTCCCTTTTACTAGACAATCTCTAGTTGAGAGATGCCCACTAGTGTATAAGCGGGTCTACAATTATATTTATACGCCTGGTCAATAGTCTACTAGTTAGAAATTCAGAACTTCATAATCGAGCCACTAGGCATCCAAACATAAGATCTGATGTGCCCTAAGTATAAACGAAACTGAAACAGAAGGAGGTCGTACTTTCACTATTAGGACTATAACTGAAGGACTGGAATTGCATGAATGCCCATATTCAGAAATAATGGCTCGCTAGC
>JAHPZR010013404.1:0-22500 GCA_019787425.1 Platygyra sinensis
ATGCCATGTTCTGTTTTGCCTGATTTGGCATTGTCATTTTCACCGTAATTATTTTGTGCTCAATTGTTTTTATGCCGTTTTTGCTATTTTATTATGTTTTGCCTGATTTGGCAGTATATCTTGAACCGATGTCCGGCTTCCGCTTTGACATTTTTTATGGCATTGCCTTTGACTTGCCAGTCAGGAAGGAGCACTGAATAGAACCATTTTCATAGATGAACCGCAGATAGGAGCACATGCCATAACCCTCATCTGACACGTCTGAGAACTGGTGAAGAGAAATTTCTTTGACTTCTCTGTGTAGCTGGAGATGGCACCTGGGTATCTGTACTTGCCTCAAGGTGCAAAGCTCAGACTTCCATAGTTCCCAATGGGCAATTGATCGATCAGAATCGTTGGTGGAAGGGAGATCAGATCGGACGGAGGTTCTAACTTTGTTGGAGCAGAATGTGAATTGCAAGATGCAATCAGAGGCTGGAACAACCCTAAGATCCACCAAGAATTGCAGCAGAAAGGAGTGAAGTGGACTTTTCACCC
Organism: Platygyra sinensis; assembly: GCA_019787425.1. Classification (NCBI taxonomy): domain Eukaryota; kingdom Metazoa; phylum Cnidaria; class Anthozoa; order Scleractinia; family Merulinidae; genus Platygyra; species Platygyra sinensis. The sequence goes on from JAHPZR010013404.1 coordinate 538, forward strand.
TCCTACAGTGGCGCACATGTCCGGAGTCTGGGAAAGACTGGTGCAGAGCGCAAAGAAGCACCTGAAGGCTATTGTGGGAGATAGATTGCTCAGTGAGTTTGCATTGCGACATTTGTTCACCGAAGTGGAATTCATCATGAACAACCGCCCGATTTTAGCAGCCTCAGATGACCCTGCCGATTTGGAAGCATTAACCCCCAATCACTTCTTGCTGCAAAGAAAGGTGACTGGATTGCCTCCAGGGTTTCTCGTCAAGGGAGACCATTTGGGCAGGAAGCAGTGGAGAAAGGTCCAATACCTAACCGATGTCTTTTGGAAAAGGAGGATCAGTGAATATTCACCGACCTTGAAAGAAAGAGAAAAGTGGCTGAAGGATCAATGAAATGTTAGAGTTGGAGATCTGGTGCTCCTTGGAAGATAATCTCCCCTGTAACAAGTGGAATTTGGGTCGTGTGACTGAGGTCTTTGTAGGATGAGATTCAAGAGTGCAATCCGCCAAGGTGAAGACTTCTAGCATGGAGTTACGCTGCCCCATTGATAAGCTGTGTTTATTGGACGGCTAGGATAGACTGTCATCACGATTGGCAAACGTGTGAACTTTGGACGTTTGCAGGGCCGCTGTCGTGTGCCAACCAAGAACATTTTAAGAACACCTGAAAGCACGTGAAATATTCTCTTGATGCAATAAGTTCATGTCCACGTGACATTTTTTCCTTTTAAATAAGTACTCTTGAACTTTACTCTATTTTGTTAGTATCCAAGTTAGTTCGCGAAGTTTGCGAAGGAAAGTTTTCATAAAAGGTTCAGAATTTCAAAGCAACTTAGGTCGAGAACCTTTATCTATACGACGCTGGAAACTCTGAAGTAGAGAAGTTTAAACGATTAAAACATGAAGTTTACACTATGTTTGCATTAATGCCATACCAAAAGGCCATCACACTTTAAGAGATCCAGGCTCGAACAGAGAATGATCCCACTCTTCAGTCACTGATCAAGGCAATCAAGACAGATTGCTGGACTGATTCTGAGATACTAGACTACAAACGACTCAAGGACGAGCTACTGGTCTACAGTGGAGTGGTACTGAGAGGTAACAGAATCGTTGACCCAAGCAAGCTGAGAGAAAGAGTTGTTGATCTGGCGCATGTTGGGCACCAGGGTATCGTAAAGACGAAAAGTTTAATCCCAGAGAAAGTCTGGTTCCCTGGGATAGATAAGATGGTCAAAGATAAAGTTGACAACTGCCTAGCATGCCAAGCAGTAACTCCAAGCCAGTCATCACAAACTGAACCTCTACAGATGACGCCACTACCTAGTGGACAATGGAAAATGCTGGCAATGGATTTCCTTGGACCATTCCCTTCGGGTGACTATCTCCTAATTGTTATTGTGTAGTTCCAGAAAATATCCATACCCCCCCCCCCCCACGGAAGGTTTTTTTTGTTTTAACCCCCCATCCACTCGGACTTTCCATTCCAGAGGGGTTTGTGAAGACCCCCCCTCCCCTCCGGAATTTCCGTTTTTTTCCAGAACTCCTCGGAAGTTCCAAGTCGTTTTAAATGTCGAAAATTGACAGCTAACAGAGGTACAATCAATTCGTTTTATTACTTTACTACGTTATTTAAGATTTATCCTTTTACTGATGTGGAAAAAATCGTACAACGTTTGATTTCTTGCAGCAATATTAATTAATTTAAAATACAGCAAAAAGCGTTTGTTGTTGCGTAGTTTAAATGCCCGATTTTCTCGAGTGCTTAAAGGGGCTCAGTCACGGCATCTTTAGTTATTTTGAACATCGAAAAAATAAGCCGTTAAATTAAAGGAAACCTAAAAATAACACTTTATAAAGATAGAAAAACATCAAAGAGATAATAATAAACCATAAAGGAACAAGGATGGTTAAGGATGAAGAAGATTGACATGGATTGCAAACAACGAATTTGAAAAGTTTAGCTAAGCTTTTCAAATGTGACTGAGCCCCTTTAAGACTCTCGATCATGTCACAAAAACAGCCGCTTTTTTTAGACTGGTGTGCTGAACGCGAACATAAATGTTTGGGAAACGCATTTGAAAACATTTAAAAAGGAATCGGATTAATTTGTCTCATCTATACTTTACCTTGCTTGTCTTCCATAATTTCTGCCAATTAACATGTGATATAAATATATTAATACCTTGATCTGACATCGTTGACATTAGCTTTTACGAACGTTCAAATGTCGTGCCATCGTCCGCACGTAAAATTACTGGATGAGCAGCCGAGCCCTTAGAAGGTTGAGCGAGGAAAGGGAACTAGAAATACGTAAAGAGAAAAATCCGCGGCATAGTAGTTGGAAAAGTCTTGATGAACAGCTCATTTTTCTAGTAATAACACAACCAAACTGTACTAGAATTTTCATGCTAACAATTTGCAAAAACCGGATAAAAAAAGACAAAAATTTATGTGGCACTGAGGCCCTTTTATGCTGGTAACAAGCAGTAAATCATGTCTTCTTTAAGAATTATATAATTGCAATTATTTATGCTAACAGAAAGAAACTAATAAATTAAAGACGAAGAAATTATAAAGTATACATAGAATAGATGGCTAGTTCGCATTGGGTCACTACGGCTCATTAACTCTGCGAATGATACCATCCACAAGAGACCCACTAGCATCAAGACCGAAAACTGAACGATCCTTAAAGTACCAAATGTAAATAATATCGTCCTCCTCGTCAAAGCGTTGAATCTCTCCTCTATACCAGCCTGGTTTCCAGCTGGTACCCTCCAAATCGTTTTCATTCCATAAAACCTCTACCGTTTGGCCTACTGAAAAGTGCTCTCTCATTTCCATTTCTCCTCCCTCTCGTAGCTTTGCTGGAAGTTTTTTCTTTCTTTCTGAGCATTGTCTTGTGTTTTCATTACGGACTTCTACTTTTGCAATGTTTTCACGTTTAGATTTACATGCTGTTGTTTTTTTTACTTTCCGCTTTTCGTCACATAATTTACTTGTTTTCTTTTCAAGTTCATCAACTCTTTGCCGCGACATTTCCTCTTCTTTGGTGACAATGACTTTTAGGGCATCAAGAACGTCCTCGACATTCCTTTTCTGCTTGTTTTTAACCTCAATAGATGGAGCTGTTGGTGACAGAATGTCTTTGAGGCAAGACATTCTTGTAGTGACGGTATTTTCTTTCCCATGAGCAAAAGTTCTCCTACGACGAACAGTTGTCATATCAAGCTCCCCTTGGGTTCTTGTAATAAGTTTAGCAACCTCTATAATGTGAAGAATACACAAACGTTCTCTTGAAAAGGCAGCTTCAGGATAGCCTGCCTTTAGAAGCCCCACCCTTGCGATAAGCTCCTCCTTTGTGCCACGTCTAAAATCTGATGTGTCCTTAAAATTGTTCTAAGTTGAGAGACAGACAATCGCATCAACCCAGCACTTGAGGTCGGTATGGATTCCATCTTTCCGTCATACAGTTTAGCTTCAAGTGGACAGGATGCTTCATCATTTTCACTTCGCTGGTTTTGTACGATCCGTTCTACAAGCTCATGTTTTTTGCCAGTGGGAAATACCCCAGATCTGTTACACATTTTGACTAGGGTTTCTTTACTTTCTTTATACCAAGGATGCTGTTTCCATTTTTCTCTTTTCATGTCGTCTTCCTTTTGTGCCTGCCGTTTCTTGTGCATACTGCTGAAGTAAGCTGATGCCTCGTCAGGTGATACCCAAGCGAGAAAAGCGATAGACATCATGGTTTCCTTTGACGGTGTCGGTAATACTTTAAAGCAGAGGTCAAGGACCTTCTCTGGCAAAAAAGACCAGGGCATTCATCCCATGTTCCCACTGGGAAGTCCCGCCGTTCCTCGAAACCCATGTAGTGTAGCTCACCTGTCTTTTCCCAGAGTTTAAAGTCTGGCAGAGGCTGACGGTCAAAGCGTTCTAATGATTTCCGTCCTCTCCAGCATTCTGTCTGCTCGAAATATTGACACGCTGTAGTTGTCAGTGCAAGCTGTTCTTGAGGAAGTAAGTGTAATGTAGTCTTCGCCATATGTCCCCTTGAAGTTCTTTTTCACGCACCACACATTTTCCAAATAGCTCAAAATTTCACCCTTCGCAGGTTGGTACATTGTTTCATCTTCCTTTCTTCGTTTTTCGGACAGGAGACTAAACAATTTTAAGCCACCTTCGTCACCAAATATGAAGTTTTTGTTGCTTCCTATCCCCGGAAACACTCAATGGGCTGTTTGTTAAAGATGCCTTTCGAGATACAATTTATAACTTCATTAGCCATGTACTCCATGTTTTCGCTATGTTCTTTACTTCCAGGAGATGCTCTCTCGTGTACCCAGTGAGACGAAAACGGGCCATGATCTGAAAGAACTTTGTTTTCAACTGTGTGTACACGTTCAACAAAGTTCCGTTTGCTCAAATATTCTGCGAATGATCTTTGAGTTATTTTATCCAGGTCAAGGAAATTGAGCAGGCGAACAAGCAGCATCTGGACTAGCAAATTGCTTGGTGCTTCTGATGGACCATTGTCTACGATGAATCCCATTATTTCTTTCAGTTTCCCTGTTTCCTGATTGCGGAAGAACTTGTCCAAGCTTGGGATACACATGAGAAGAAATAGTTCATTAAAAACACGAAACACTGTCTCCGGTTCAGTTAAAGAAAGGTTTATGAGGGTCACTGCCTTTCCAGTTCTTGTGACATTAATAGTAACATCTGTATTTGGAATTAAAAGGCTGGCATTATCCAACTCTGGTTGTTTTCTAATGTCCATAAACAAGTGACTCATTGGCGTGACTGCATTCACTCGTGATTGATCAAACGTATCATCTGGAGTCTCGAAGTTTCTCCATGTTTTTCCGGGCTTCAGAACTGGTTGAATGTCTCCGCAAATAATGCATTTTGCATCCTTAGAGTCAAGAAAGAAAGTATTTGAATCTTCTGCTGCTGAATCAACAAGATAATTAACATGTGACGAAGTCCAGTGGGCATTCAGTGGATGAACCTTCTCGGAAGTGTTGGGAGCTTTGTGGAGTGACACGTTGGCATTGACCTCTCGTCCATGATGGTGTCCTTTGCTTGAATCGTACCTTTCCGATAGTTGTCGTGTAGGTATATAAGCATGAAGTAGAAATTGAAAATTCCGGCTTAATATTGTTCAGCATTTCCTGTACGTGACGCATATCAGTGGCATTGTCAGCCGCCTTCAAAAGTTTAGTGTCTAAGAGTCTTCTATCAGCTTGCAGCCCACCTCCTCCACGAAGTATTCTGTCCCCCTCTCCGAATGCAAATTCAATGTAGCTTGCCAGTTCAGGAAACTCTTCACATTTCAGCTTTCTTCCCCTTCCTTCCGCAATAGTTCTGATATTCTCTTCTTTCCTTTTCTTCGTTGTTCGTTGAACGTGAACATGCTGCTGAGATACAGTCATGTCATTTCTTACGGTTTGGCAATTCTGTTCAATGTTCTTGAACTGTTTTAGCTTTGCATTTAAGTTTGCTCGGTGCCCACTCACGCTCCCCTTGAACTGGGTTCCTTTGAGCGATACGACATTTTTAACACTTGTTATTTTTGCAATAATAGCTTCCAAGACATCCCTGTCCCTTTTACTGTCAAGATAATTTAAAATATCATTGAAAGTATCCTTTAAGTTAGAATGTACTGCGCCTTTCACAGCGCTATTCTTAACTTTGGTCAAAGTATCGCTGACAATTTCTACAACCCTGTTGATGTCTGTGTCCTTTCCTTCCACTATGAATGCTTTCTGATCAATGTATATTTGAACAATATTTAAATGTTTTCGACAGTTTTTCATAGGTGTCAACAGGACAAAAGTAAGTTGCTTCTTTCTCGTTGAGAAGCGATGCTTTCCGTTTACTGTAAATTTTGGCAGCCTTTGATGTCTCCAAAAGAATACTCTTTTGTAATTCTTCTCCAACGCCAACTACTGCCTGAAGTTCAGCCTTCCTCGTTCGATTTTTGCAGCACATTAGTTCTTTGTTAATGATGCTAATGTTTTGTTCCAAGGAGCCATCAACTCTATTTCTTTGCATACCGACAAGTTTGATTTCATCACGTGTAACTGGCAACTGCTCACGTTGTCGAGTTCTTTTCGCGTTTGAAATAGCTTTTTTATTCTGCTTTGCATAAAAGCCTCGAGATGCACCGGAAATGGTAAAGAAGAACGGTCTTTTATATACTGGACTGCCGCATCTGAAGGAGAGCGTACATGACATTGATGTTGGTCTATAGAGGGCTTCTTTTTCACTGGTGAAGTAATATCGCTGTCCGAAACACTGATGTTCCTCCTTTTCCTGGTGTTTCTACTTCTTTTCCCTTGTATCACTTTTGGGTTTCCTTCCCTTGTTTCTTTGTTTCTCTTCTCAGTTGCACCATTACTAAGTTGACTACAATCTCCCACTTGCTTTTCTCGTCTGGCTGTGCCATGGGATTCGCATTTCTGCTTTCCAGTGTCATCCTTACTGATACGTTCCTCATGGGCTTCATTTCCGCTCTCAGCATTTCCCCTTTTTTGGTTAAAATTTTGGGGCGTGTCCATTTTATCTTGGCAAACATTAACCTTATTTCCTTGCTCTGTCTCAGAATTTTGCTTTTCTTCCTTCTTTTTCCCTTGATGTATTCTCCTTTCTCCTTCCGTTTCTTCCTTATTGCTCTGTACTTTACCATCTATTTCATGCTTTTGTTGTTCCCTTTTGCACTCTTTCGCTTGCTTTTCTGCATTTCCTCCCTCACACGATTGACTCTCTTGCTTGTCTATTTTAATTTTGCCAAGTTTAGTTCTCTCTTCCTGCTTCCCTGTGTGTATTTTGTTCTTTTCTGGGTTCTCTTTTTCACACGTTTGTCGCTTTTCTGTTTTCACCCTTCCAGAACTATTCCTCTTATGATGATGCTTTTTGTGTTTTTCGTCCTTTGGTATCGCTTTCTTGGTGTCCTGCTTCTCCACGCGTTGTTTTGACGGTCGTCGTCTTGTGAAAATATGCCACGGGTTTTCAGTTTCTTCAACTGTTGTTCTTGAGGTAGTTGTTTCTGTAGCTGTGTTTTGCATTGAGCGTGCTTCATCACTGCGTGTAAATAATGGCACAAAATGATTCACTACAAACTCCTTCGAGCGATCTGGCCAACCAAGCGTACTAGTCCACAGAATTCTCACAACTGTGGAGTCCCCAGGATTAGACCAACACCTAGGCTTAAAAAGGTTCTGGTAAATCGGCATCAGTTTATAATTCTGATCAGGGTATATTGTCTCAACAGGAACCCCAAGGACACTTGAAAGAGCCATGATCTGCAAAGTTCCGCTGTATGAATAATTTACGGATGTTCGCATAATTTCACTATTGAATGCTGCTTCAAAGCCCTGTTTTAAATGAACATCCGACGAACTTGCAGAAAAACAAGAGAGATCACACAACGTTTCCAGAGACATGATACCACCAGAGCCTTTTTTCCCGACGTAAGTAATTTGAGAGTTGACTAACAAAGGATGATTTCTGTAGAACTCTCTGTTCCTGGCAAGTTCAAAACATGTACGTAGTCGAAGTTCATGTGCTAAGTTTTCGTTTTGACAGACCGCCAAGCTGGCAGAATTAAACAGACAGTTGCCGTCTCCGGTAGTAGCTACTGGAACATAAGATTGACTTGCATAATTCGGAGGGATGATACGGTAAGAGATGTTGTCAACTTGACTTGATCTAAAATGTGTGTTGAAATGGATATCCTCAACTTTCAATGCAGGATTCACACTCCATCGCCTTTCCATTCGCTCGCACATTGCGCAGAATTTACCGAAATCGCATTGCGGTTGGTTTCCAACCATTTAAGATCTTGAAACGCCATGATAGTTTCCTGTAATCACTCGTATACCAGGGACATACCAGGTAGAGGAACGAAAGCATGTGAGCTGTGTTATACAAAACGGAAGTTAATTAGTGACAAAAGGACAACAAAGTTAGTTTTTTTGATCCTATTCAATGGCCCATTGTGTTTAAACGGTTAAATAAAACGTGTGATAATAATAAACAATTTTGTAAGCGAAAATGAAAAAATGAGAGCTGCAAATACACTTCACCGAACTTAAATTCTTCGTTTCTCTTTCTGTGTTATCTCTTGTTTTGTAAGTTCGAGCCCGACTCTTCTATTTCACAGAAATGCTGCTCTTTACGGTTCCATACCTTGTGAAATGATCTTTACAAAAGATGTTTCTCTACAGTCTTTTCACAGCCTCCCGCAGTTCATCCAGAACGCTTCTGCTTTTTCTTTTGAGCGTTACCTGACATTTCATTGAGTCAAGTGATATGAATTTCCCTGGCTTAAAATGTAAAGGGACCTATTTTAGTCCCCAAAAAATACCACACAAAGAAACCAATGGTAAAAGGACTGAAAAAATTATAAATCTCACGTGTTAGTCAGGCTCCCCAGGGGTGTTCAATTTTGGCAGTTGGACATCAATACAAAGCCGACTGGAAAGAGTAACACCTTTTGTTTGGGAGTGTAGATTAAAAGAATTGCATACATTCAAACATCTGATCATATCCTACGACGCTATCGCGGACGATACATATCATGTCGGATCTACTGGTTTATGTCAACGAAACTGCATCTTGTTCAGTGGTCATTGATAATTCTGATGTCACTTTACACACATTTCGCCAAGAAATTCTGGAGGCACAAGTTGCGATGTTCTTCGCTTCCCGTTCAAGTTTACCAGAATAGTCAACAACAAACGCGTCGTTGTGGGCCTTAAGCAAGAAAGCATTTTAAAACTGAGACAGTGCATGGAGCAATCAGAGGAATTGGCTGTTTATTTGATTCGTGAGGAACCAATTCCAACAACTGTGGAAGAACCCAATGTTCAAGATGTGCCAAGCACTTCCCAAGACACCAGGCAAGATAGTGAGCAAATCCTGCCAAAAAAGAAGGCAAGAATTTCTCCAACCTCGTCCCCAGGGCCTTCTCCTCGACGATTTTCAAAATGGCGGATCGTCGGGAGAAGACCCTGGCAAAGGCTGGGTCACGTGGTACAAAATCTCCAAAAATCTTGGAGATTTTTATCACGTGACATTTTGAGAAAGGCCAAAAGAAAATGGCGGCGAAGCATCGCGTGGGAAGCAAAACACCGGTCAAAGAACGCTTTGACTTTGTACACGAGGCAGTGGTGGCTTCGTAGTAAGATAAAATATTATTTTAACGGATCTTTTGATTCTGGAGCAGGACTTTTCAGCATTTGTAAGTTTGTTCCACTTTCGTACTCGCTATATTTCAGATTGAACATCAAAGAGAATAAGTACAGAGTGAAAAAAAGCAAACTCTTTGTGGCCTCATATTGCTAAGTTTATTCAAGCAAGATGAGTGACGTACTCCAGCTTGCTATGTGAACATGAAGTGATTAACTTTATACAAATTATCTATTGATTGAGTGATTTCCCTAATTCACAGGCATCGCTTTTGTTAAATCTAATCAGAATTTATTAAGTTGAGTCTTACTTAAGTTAATTATACACATGTAGTATACAGCTTTAAATGACTTAAATACTCTAATTATTCTATCTAGTCCTTATTGCCCCTGGTGGGGCATGGGGCCGCACTCTAATTATTGCACGACCTAAAAACAGCACTACACACACCCTCGTAATTGACTCTTTTTGGATCTCCAGGTATGAACATTTATATGATTGCTAGGCTTTGGATTCAATTAAAAACTTAGGGGCAAAGAGAATCTGCAAATCTGCAAAAATTTAGGATATACAGGTGATATTATATAACCTATTTCTGGCTGATATTGTAATCCAAATGTATATAGAAAAATATGAATAAATAATTAGAAACAATCTGGAGACACAGTTTCAATTCCTTGCTGAACCACATTTTCACTTAGTTCCTTAATCAAATGAAACTAGTGCCTGATAACCCAAGGCTATTTTGCTGTTAATTTTTCAGCTGGGCTAGTGGAAGTTCTTTGTGCCCATAAATTGTGAGTAATTTTTTTTTGGTGGGAGAGGGGGTGGGGGGAGGTTAAATATTTAAGTTTTTAAAACTACTGAATTACTGTACTATGAAAACAATAATTATTTTGATTGTTAGATTGTTAATTTAATAATCATTGTTTAACCTGGGAGAAAAGTTTGACTGTTATGTAAGTACATCCTAGTTGCAGCCCACAAACTACAAAACTGACTTCCTTGCACCAAGATTTTGCATGAATTTACCATTGCCTAACCTTGTACACCACTTCCAGTAATTATCTTTGCCAAAATGACCTGTTGCATTGTTCTCCTTATCGAATGACTTCAGCAGAGGTCTATTGGGAATGAGTTTATCCCAAGATGTGTTGTTGAATTTTTATGTTCACCAGACTGAGTGTAAAATGGAAGAAAATACTGTTTATATGCATATGGAATTACATATTCTGCATATTATTCAACTTCTTCAGTGTATTGGTGGGAAGGGGGAGGGGGGGGGGGGGTTCTCAATGACACATTGTAAAACTAAAACCAGAGTGAGAACTCTGGTCAATCACAATGAGCACAGACTATCAAATGCAGAAATGAAATAAACTTAAAGTATATCTGTCTGGATTCATAAAAACGATGCTATAGAATTGCCCTTGCGTAGTGCTTTAGGCGGGCGTTTTTTGCTCGCCAGAAACTATCTCCAAAGGTGACGATATAGAAATTAAAAGGAAAGTCAGTGTTTTTTTCCTTCCTTTGCACGTGTATCTTGCTTTCATTGCCATCCTTTCCCTATTTTTTGCCCGTTTACATGGCTTGGAGGCGGCCTAAAAGTTTAGTGAAATCATAGTGAAATAAGGGTGATAGGGGTGCAGATCTTTAGCAACGTTTTTACAAATCCAGTTAGATATATATGTGGGTAATGCAAAGTGTGAGAAAGGGATTAGTGACAACCTGTCAAGAATGCCTCGAACCAACAAAGTAAGAACAGTTTCCACCCTACAAGGACTTTAAAAAAGGAGTTCCTTAAACAATACCAGTTACACTTTGGAGGAAGCCGCAGGAGATTTGGCAGTATTGACTCTACTTTGCGGTTTACCCTAAAACTGATAGATGCTGTAGTGTTGGAATGTGAGTGCTTGACCTCGGCTCAGCACATCTTTTCTACCTTCCCCACATGGGAGAAGACGCATGCTGAGGTCATCATGCAAGTAATAAATGATTTGTGTAAAGAATACTGAACAATTTTTCATGTCCTCAAGTGGTTGTACATAATTATTGTTCGCAATGATACGCAAGACACTTACAAACACTACATTTTGTGACAACCAGTTCAAGTTCAATAATTGCTTTATCATTGAACTTGAATTGCTAGCCATAAAAAAAAATAGTGTTTGTAAGCGTATTCAGTGGTGTATTCAGACCTTGAGCTAGGGGGAGGGGTGGTTTTGTTTTGCTTGCCCTGCAGGCTTTTCTTCCTTCTGCATTCTTTTTTTTTACCCTAAATAGAGGGGGGGGGGGGGGGGAGGGCAGGCTCCCTGGACCCCCCACTGGTATTGAATGGCATTGATCAGTGAACAATAGTTCTAGAAAACAGACATAATTGTTTAATGTTGCATTAACACACATTCTTATATTGTGTGGGTCAGGACAATTTGCTTGTTGCAATTTGTTGTTGCTGGTTGATAATTTTAATCACTCCTGTGACCAAAGAAACAATCTAATTTGGAAACAGTACTGCTAGGAAAACCTTTCTAACTTCTACCCCAGGCCCCATCCAGTAATCTGTAAACACCTTTGAAGAATATAAGTAGTATAAAGCTTATCAATACAAGTAGACATACACAGTACAAATTCTTTCAACATGACTTTATTATACCAACATTGTTGGAAGACAAGGTTGGGAATTCTTGAATAATAAAAATGTTTATAATGTAATACATTATATAGTTATCACTGCCTAGTTTAAAGAATACTACTTTGGAATCTAATTTTTATTTATCTTTCTATGAGCAACTAATACTCTGTGGGAATGTTGTCACCTATAGACCTTATTTTTGAGGTTGCCTTGGCTTGTGGAATACACTAAAAGATATATAGCAGCTTTCGTGCATGTTTTATCGACCCCTTTCAGTGCCAAGATGGTTCATCAAGATGGCAATTTATCTACAGTAAACAATAAGCGAGTAGTACCTATATCCTCCAATCTCCCCTTCTCGCATGGGGAGCTGGCAAGACAGGAAAAAGGCAATAAAGTCAAATTTTTCTTTATTCATTTGTAAATCTGTGCATTTCTTTTTTGGAAAAAATTTTACTGAACAGTTATATACATAAATGATCCCCTTCACCAGTTCTCTTGTGCACTACTTAAACAAGATTTGAAATAAGGCCCCCACTTACAGAAAAACTAAGACAGTAAGGAATGTAAGTCTTTGGACACAATAAAACAGGAACCATTTTCCCTGGCCAGGTACTGAGAAAAAAGCACTATAGTTCAAACAGTAAACTTATTTCACATTTGAATCTCGAACATGCATTAACATGTATGAACATAGCACTGGCTGTATGTTTGATGCTAAATTATAACATTTCTGGAAGAAGTCATGTGCATTGTATCAATATGTATTTAATGCCTGCAGGCTGGCTCTAAAGTTACTTTAACACCATCCTGACAGCAAATACATTTGACAACAGAAATGTCATATGCTATAATTTAAGAATATTCACAAGAGTATTTTTAATCTAAACTCAGCAGAAAAATAAAAATATTCAATTCAGCCTCGGCCAGAAAAACAATATTTTATTATTAGAAAAAAAGAGTGCTTTCGAAATAAGATTTGAAATAAGCCTAAACCCAATACAGGCAGAAGGCCTATATTTAAGGAATACATGTCTAAGAAAATAGAAGCGATTTTCCGTATAAAAGAACAAAGCTCAGTAACGAGCAAAAGCTCCTTTTTAGATCTGAAATTCGACCATAACGAACGCTTCAAACTCTTCTCTGTTTCCGCGCGTAGAAAAACTAATTACACATGAATATAGAACAACAAAAACAACAGCGCATAAGGCCACATGTGACGAGCTGTAGCTCTCTAGCTGTTGGCAGATTTGTACTTCAACAAAAGCTTAGGTTTACATGGTTGTTATGTATATTTTCCCGGGCTTATTCCTACTTCTATGGTATAGGTTACATCTTTTAAATTAAAATCTAACGGAAAAGATTCACCTTTCGAATCGTTAATGGCAGTCTGATTCGACATCGCTTCAACTGAACTGCAATTCAACCTCCTAAAAGCCCTTTCTCATTCGTATTAACACTCGCTACGTCCGCCATATTTCTTTTAGGATGTATTTAAACCAATCAGCGTGTTTGTATGAATGGGCCAATCAACAAGGGTGTTAGTTCAGCGTTGCCCAGGGTCTTCTCCCGACGATCCGCCATTTTGAAAATCGTCGACGAGAAGGCCCTGGGGACGAGGTTGGAATTTCTCGGCAGCCCACACTTGCTGAAATGTATTCTCCCAACAGATCCACAGCCACCAGTTCACCTCCACAACCTTATTCAGCTGCGAAAGCAAGAAACAAAGATATTTAGTCCCAGAGAAATTGCTGAGAGTTCAGGGATGACAAAAACGTACCGAGAGTTTTGGAACAATAAAGCGGAGGAGCTCTGCTGCACCAATGTCCTTAAGAGTTTCAAGCCTGGTGAAATTCAGGGTGCTATTAATGTCGCCTGGACAATTAAGAAAACTGGCCTTTTAAAGGAGCAAATGGAAGAAGTCAACAAAGAAATAGTCTCTAAATGCCCAGTCGATCTGATGAAAAAGTTTCAGCTGTTGAAAACAACTCTTGCGAAAAACACACAACGCGTGGAAACAGCCACATCGTCGTTACAAGATATTCAGAGAGAACTAACAAGTCGCAGACAAGATTATTTTGACAGCACCAGCAAGACTGAACGCAAAGAAGCATCAGTTAAAGTTGAACAGCTAGAAAAAGATCTGGATTCGCAGCTGGCCGAGTTACGTAAGGCACAGGACGCTCTGAGGAAGGCGACGGACGCTAGAAGAAAACTGTTGGAACAACTGGATTTGGGCCAAAGTGAACTAGAGTCGACTTCTAGCGAAAGAGAAGAGAGCGGGGAAGTAAGTGATGCTAGCATGGAAGATGATTGAACTCAATTCCAAAGATTAATGGAATTGCTTTACTAGTAACTTTTTAATGAGAACACTGATTATTTGCAAACTAAGTATTTGCTCGAAGGGGGATTGGTATGGACAAGATGGCGGTACAGACGTGTCCGTAAGAGCTCCGCACTTGTTAGCTAATTACAAGGTAAAGGACGCCCGTCTATGGATAAAATTGCCCTCAGCAAAAAGAAAAACATTACTCTAAAGCGCACATCAACACAACGAAGTGATTCTAGCGGTTCTGAATCAAGTTCTCCGTCAGATAAGCGACTCCGGAACACGAAGTACAAAGATAACGAAGGTGAAATCCAAGAAGTCTTCCAAGAAGCTGTTGAAGTCTCTCCCGCCCAAGAATTGGAAATGACTGATAAGATGTCAGAGAAGCTTGATGAAATATTAGAGAAGCTAAACAAGTTAGATAGTATCGAATCTACTTTAAATGATTTGTGTTCAAAGATGGCCATTGTGGAAGGTGACATATCGAAGCTGAAGGCTGACGCACGTGGTACTGATACTAAATTGCAGCAGATGGACGAGAGTTTAAAATGGTTTAATAAAGAAATGGAGGACATAAAATTGAAGACGAAGTTTCTTGAAGCGGCTAAAGAAGACCTACATGCGAAGCAGCTTTATGCGGAAGCCTACAGCCGTAGAGAGAATTTGAAATTTTTTGGTCTGGCTGAAAAAGAAAACCAGGGCACAGTCAGCGAGGCGATAAATACACGTGAACTACTATTTGAATTTCTGAAGAATGGCCTTGGATTTGAAGATCCGGAAAAGAAATTTGAATTGCAGAGAGTACATCGTTTGGGAAAACCCGCTTCTGGAAAAACACGACCGATTATAGCAAGATTTTTGCATTACCAGGATCGCGAGATGGTTTTGAGAGCTTCGTTTCATCTTCGAGACCGCGAGATTAGAGTTCTAGAAGATTATCCGCAAGAAATTATCGAGCGCCGACAAAAACAGATGTTGAAGTTAAAGGAAGCAAAAAGAAACGGTATGAAAGTATCTTTTAGTAAAGCAGAACCGGACAAACTCTATATCAACGGTAAATTCGTTCCAGCGTAATATTCTGTTTGGTAAAGCTATGCGCTTTCAATTCATTCCTCTTTTCGAGAGGTTAGGGTTAGTTCCATATAAATTATCATTATTTTCTTCTGTGATTTGATATTGATTTGGCGGGCAGAAAGTTCTATAAATTTCATTTACGGCTAACAAGTTAAGGAGAGAGCTCTGAATGTTAGATGGAGTTTGATTTGTTCCATCTTTCATTCTCATTAGAGATGGATTATGTGTTTATTTGTTCATGTGTGTTCTTTTGTTGTAAATTATTCAGTTTTATTTTAGTGGGAAGTTTGTTTGTAGCAATCGCACTTTTGAGCTTTAAGCCGGCAAAGAAATTTCTCGTTTGCATTAAACTCAAACAATCAGGAACAAAGTTATTATGGTTGTTCTTAATTCCTTCAACCTTCATTCTTTTTTGAGAATTTTAGCTTTTAGATTTGGAGGTTATTGCTCATGGATGTTAAAATCTCGTCAGATGCTTTAAAAATAGTTTCTTTGAATGTAAGGGGAGTTAGCAATTTTAAAAAAAGACGCACCATTTTCACATGGTGTCGCAAAAAGAATGCAGACGTGATTTTTTTACAGGAAACGCATTCAAATAAAGCAACAGAAAATCAATGGCAACGTGAGTGGGGCGGGAGAGTGCTTTTTTCACATGGCAGTCCAAATTCATGTGGCACCGCAATACTGATAAACAATAAGGTGAATTGTACAGTGCTTTGTACAGTTCCGGATCCCTTGGGGCGCTTTGTTATTTCCAAAGTTCAAGTTGATGATAAAGTATATGTACTTGTTAATATTTATGCACCAAACAAAGATAAAGACTCGATCCTTTTTTTTAAGAAACTGCATACTTTGCTTCAAACTGAAAATTTAGATTCCGAGGAGAACATTATTGTAGGCGGAGATTTTAATTGTCCATTAAATCCAACTTTAGATAAAAGAGGTGGAATAATCATACCAAGGAAATCGGTCGTGAACAGTATAGAATGTTTACAAAGTGAATTAGATCTGGTCGATATCTGGAGAGTAAAAAATCCTCAAACAAAAAGTTACACTTGGAGTCAAAAGTCACCTGTTATATTATGTCGTCTAGATTTTTGGCTTATTTCCAATAACCTTTGCGATTCTGTAAATTCAACTGATATTATCCCGGCAATAAGAACTGATCATGCGGCAATTAGTTTAAACCTTGGCGAAATTGGAGAGGTAAAGGGACCTGGCATGTGGAAAATGAATGTATCGTTATTAGATGATGAAGAATATTTAAATTATTTGAGTGTTAACATACCTAAATGGAAATTAGAGGGGGAAAAAGAATTATCAGATAAACGAAGCGTTTGGGACTGGATTAAATACAATATTAGAAGGCACGCTATCAGATACTCTAAGGAAAAAGCCAAACAGAGAAATGGCAAAGAAAGGATGATTCAACGGGAATACGAGGAAGCTACTCGGCGTTTTGAAAAAGACCCTAGTGACTACAATAAATCTCGGTTAAATGAAATTAAAGAGAAACTGGAATTATTTTATGAAGAAAAAACAAATGGAATTATTGTACGTGCAAGAGCTCGCTGGCATGAGCACGGAGAAAGAAGCACTAAGTACTTTTTGAACTTAGAAAAAAGGAATCATGTTAAAAAACATATCAGAAAATTGGTAATTAGCGGCGCTATAACAACAGACCCATACCAAATACTTTCCGAACAAAAAAAATTCTATTATAACTTGTACAAAACAAAAGCGGTAGACAAGGACTCTGTCCAATCTTTTCTAAAAAATTTAAGTATACCGCAATTGTCTGAAGAACAAAAACAATCCTGTGAAGGCCAGATTACCATAGAAGAATGCAAAAAGATTTTAGAAACGTTTCAAAACAACAAGTCTCCAGGAAATGACGGTATCCCAATTGAATTCTACAAAACCTGTTGGGATCTTATTTGTCAACCATTCATTAATTGCGTTAATGAGTCCTTCGTAAAGGAGGAAATGTCAAATTCCCAAAAGCAAGCCGTTATTACTCTAATAGAAAAACAAGGGAAAGATCGCACGCTAATAGAAAATTGGAGACCTATCTCTCTGGTCAATGTTGATGCTAAAATAATCTCGAAAGTGATCGCTTCAAGAATTAAAAATGTTTTACCCTATATCATTCACAGCAATCAAACTGGTTACGTCAAAGATCGCTATATTGGTGAGACAGTAAGATCGATTTTTGACATCATGGATTTCACTGAAAAGAAAATATACCTGGTTTGATGATATTTATCGATTTTCGTAAAGCATTTGACACTTTAGAGTGGAGCTTTTTATTTAACTGTCTAGATTCCTTTAATTTTGGCCATGAATTTAAGCGATGGATAAGCACTTTTTATAAAAATATTCAAAGTTGTGTAATAATAATGGTCTGACTTCAGAATACTTTAATCTTACACGCGGAGTTAGACAAGGTGACCCTTTGTCTCCTTATCTTTTTCTTTTAGCTGTTGAGATTTTAGCAATTGCCATTAGGGAAAACAAGGAAATAAAAGGAATTGTTATTGATCAACAAGAGACCAAATTATTACAATACGCTGACGATACAACGGCGGTCCTCTCTGATACAGAGTCGGGCTATAAACTTTTTCAATTGTTAGACAAATTTAAAAAAGTGTCAGGTTTAAAGGTGAATAGTTCAAAGACAGAAGGACTCTGGATAGGATCTTTGAAAGGAAGTGAAATGAAACCACTTGGAATCAAATGGCCACACGATCCCATAAAAGCCCTGGGGATCTTCTTCTCGTACGATAAAAAATTACTATATACGAAGAACTTCACAGAAAAACTTGACAAGATAAAAAAATTAATTAATATCTGGTCCTCCAGAGGATTATCCCTTTACGGAAAGGTGACTATAATTAAATCTCTGCTCCTACCAAAGATTGTGTACACGTCATCTTTGTTGCCTACCCCTGAAAATATAATTAAAGAATTAAATCATTTGATTTATAACTTTTTATGGAAAGGTAAAGACAAAGTAACTAGAAAATCTGCGATAAATGATTATGAAGGAGGAGGCATTAAAATGGTCGATATTGAAAGCATGATTAAATCTCTCCGTCTCGCCTGGCTAAAAAGAATCTTTGGTGACAATTCTGGCGCATGGAAAAATTATTTAGAATATCTTCTTAAAGAAACAGGTGGTCTGATTATTTTTAGTTGCAACTATAACGCCAAAGACTTAGCCATCAGTTCGCAATTCTACATGGAGTTACTGACGTGGTGGTCTGAATTTCGGAAAGATAATGCGATTGAAACTAATTGGCTTTACCGAATTTGGAATAATCAGGAAATAAGAATAAACAACAAACCAGTCTTTTATAAAAGGTACTTTAATTATGGAATTCAGACGGTGGGTGATTTGCGTTTCGATCTTAACAACATTGATTCTTATGAACTAATCGCAAAACACATACAGAAGACGAACTTTCTGGAATGGACCGGTCTTCGCCACTCTGTACCGCTAGTTTTAAGGAATGCCTATCATAATCCAGATCATACAGCCCTAAATCCATCTTTTAAAATTGATTGCGGCCCTTTTGATGTAACTAAAAAGAAATCGAAAGATTATTACTCACTTTTTGTCCGTAAAAAGGCTTGTTTTCCAAATAACACAAGAAAATTAAGGAGTGAATTTAATTTAACTGATGAGACATTGAAAAAAGCTTTCTTTCTTCCCCATTCAGTTGCTTTTGAGCCGTATGTCAAAGCCTTTCAGTTTAAAGTATTGAACTCTATACTCTACACGAATTCAAAACTACATAAAATTGGGTACATTGCGGATGATCTATGCAGTTTCTGCAAATGTGAATCAGAAACAATGCAGCATCTCTTTTATTATTGCTCTTATTCAATTTCTTTCTGGGAAGATTTCGAATTATATTACTTATCTTTGACACAACAGCAGATACATCTTAATCTGAAAGATATATTAATCGGTATTTTAACACCTGAACTGCCCTTACTTAATTACTTATTACTCGTAGGAAAAATTTATTTGTGGGCGTGTAGAAGGAATAAAGAACTTCCAAGTATACGTGGTTTTAAATCAAAAGTCAAATTAAAGTATGAGACGGAAAAATATATCTGTACAAAAAATAATAATTTAGATATGTTTAAGAAAAAGTGGGCAGCATAAATACAAGACGTAGCTGAATAACTTAAAGCGTGTCGGGTTCAAATTAGTGTGACTTTGCTATGAAACTGTTCATGAGTGTGTGTATCTGTGTGAGTGTGAATTATAGCTGTGTTATACTGTAGGTCCTGTATATTATGTTTAGTTAATTAGTATAGTATTGTAATGAAACTTGTGTAAATAGTTAATAGCTGTGTGTAATGCAATATATAAATAAAAATATATTTAAAAAAAAAAAAAAAAAGTATTTGCTCGAACAATAAATAAATAATCGCTCAATTTAGCACCAAAGTTAAAGTTTCCAAGTTTCTACGTTTCTAAGTTTTTTTGCAAAGTGAGCCACGGCTCGCTGCATGCGTAAGATAACTTTTTTTTCTCGGCTTTTCGCTGAGCCTTGTTAAAAATTGTGTAATAAATTGTGCTGTCTCAGCAAGTGTACTTGTGTTTGTTTGTTACTTTTCGGGTGACCTCACGTAAACGAAAGTTGCGTAAGCATGGGTATGAGTACGAGGCACTCGGCCAGGGATCTGGAGATCAATTTTTGCTGTCGGCCATTTTGTATCGGCTCGGTTTCGAGCACGAGAGGCCACATTCTTCTGGGGATAATGACAGGAAAATCGCAGCGAAAACACTAACATTAAAGAAAGACACATTTAAGCTCAGGTGAATGGAGAAGTAATTTATTTATTTCAATTCCTTTTTCGATCGTTAAAACAATTTATGTAAGTATTATTTTGTTCGTTACGAACTGTTTGCCACCCTCCGCCACCCTCTGGAAAAAAGGCTTAGACTTGAGCCCCCACTACCCTTGGAAATTTTAGCCTCTGATCCCCCCTCCCCTTCGGAATTTCCAACGACCTTCCGTGGGGGGGTATGGATATTTTCTGGAACTACACATTGACAAATACAGCTGCTTTCCGGAAGTTGAGATGGTGAAGTCCACATCAGCCAAATCTGTCATTCCGAGGCTAAACGCGATATTTGCAAGGCAGGGAATCCCTAACGAGCTAAAGACCGACAATGGCCCGGAACTCAGAACTCGTCCATGTTCAGTCATCACACCTAACCTGAAAGCTGAAGGAGATCACAGAGAACAGGTAGAACTAGAGGACTTCCGTGCAGAACAGGTGGTACATCCAGACCCCCAGATGCAAATGACAGCAGCCTGCGTAGGTCACAGAAGACCCCAGCGAGGGTTTCAGATTACGTTCAAATAATCTACTAGCATGAACACTGAACACTTTTAAGAAACGCGTAACCAGAAGGCATGCTTATCATTGTCGTTATTGTAAAGTTTTGATCTAGTTAATCAATATGTGATTGCAAGTCTATTATCAAGGAGGGGAGAGATGTAGTGTTGTGACATCTGTCAATCAAACGAGCACGTGGTCGAGAGTAATCATAACACCCCTTGTTAGTGGTTGCGAGCATAGAGTCAATAAACCAGAGTTAAGTTTTGACATATCGTGGCTTTACTTGAACAGTACAACACCACAATAATACAAGTATTTATGTCTTCAACAAAGCTCTCTTGGATGCTGTTAGTAGAGAAATGTCTTTCAAACAGGTGCACTATTGGAGTGATGGGGCTGGCTCTCAAGTTTCAAGTTTCAAGTTTCAAGTTCAAGTTTATTAAGTCTTCCAAAAGAATTACTTACAATGAACACCGCCTGCAAATAGCGAGCTAATCTAGGCAGGCGGTTGTTAAGGACACACAAACACAAATTACTAGTTGACGGTGTTAAAAAAGTCGAGTTTGAATACATTATTTGTCAAGAGAGGAAAAAAAGTGATGAAAAGTGGAAAAAAATATCAGTATAAGTTATGATTGAATTATAATTAAGATGCCTTTTTTATTTCAGAAATAAGAGTGCTAGTGTCAGCATAACTGTCCAGAGTTTCTAAAATTTCAAATAGTAATGCTTTAATTTTCTTTTTGAATATGTGCTTAGAGTAGTCTCAGATTAAGAACAGGTTTAACTTAGCTTGTGTACTGTACCATCCTCTTTATTATGAAACTCAAGCTACTTGGAGGTTCTTTGAGACAGCTCAGGGCAAAGGAGCAGTTGATGGAGTTGGAGGGGCTGTTAAGCGTGCTGTCATTCTACATTCCATTCTACACAACAAGCTGTTGTAAACAGTTCTGAAGAGTTTGCAAGAGTTGCTGAGAATGAGTGCAAGCAAAGGTGTTATACATTCGCAAGGAGAACATTACTCAGACAGAAGAGCAGCTTCATCAAAGATGACATGCTTGCATCCCCATTCCTGAAGCTCACTCCATCCTCTATGTTGCAAAGCTTTCTGACACAAATGTGTCTGTTGCCAAGAACTCTCAATTCTTCAAGCAAGACACCTGTAGGGAACATGTTCTTCTTTCTTTTCTTCCTTTCAACCAAGAGTTGATGAGTTGGCAACTATCAATAATGCAAACCAGAAAACAGCACATGAAATGAATCAGAAAGCACAAAGTGGCCGATGTAAGAAACCAGCTGGTGAAAAGAGTTATAAACCTGGGAGTCAGAAGAGTCAATCAAAGGGAACCTATGGCCAAACTCGTGGATTATGAAACC
>JAHPZR010013404.1:27500-30000 GCA_019787425.1 Platygyra sinensis
GTTCCAGAGTTTTCTGGAATTATTCTTATTTTCGTTAAATTTATCCCTGAAATACGATTGTTTTGTAATCTTGATAAGATGGGTCACACCGTTTTTTGCTTGTTTAAATGCATTCCAAATCTCCTTCCTATTTTTGGCTTAGTTCTCCTTTATAATATTGCAATTTCTAATGACCTATAACAAATTGCCGATTCAAAGCCTAGAGAAATACATTAAGTAATGATCCGTGCAAGAACTAGGCAAAAGAACAATAGACCGTGGCAATAGCGGCAGTTATTATTTCGGCGCTGATCACTCGAATCAAATTAAATTCAACGTATGTGATTGGTCCACACGCAAAAAGCTTGAAATTTGAATTTCAAATTGAAAAGTAGATACACTGGAATCCGTTCGAATATCTTTTTATTTTGGATTTGAATTCGTTGCATTTGTAAATTTAACATATCTTAAACTGACAAAATTTCGATGCGCCAAAAGGCTAACTTTTGATTGGCGCATAGAACAATGCTAAAATTTTACCGGGAGATAGATTTTAGAGAGATGGGGCACATATCAAAAAAAATTTGTTGATGTCACTTTTTTATTGCTTTTTTCTACGATTTTTCGATATCAGCCAATCAGATGCGCCGATTTAATTGAATTTAAAAATTATTCTTTCCCACCTCTTAATCGATTTTGCCAATTGCCTGCCTAGTTTTTGCTCGGATCATTACTTAATATTGATAGGTTTGCAGGTCTGCCAGAATGCGGTCGATTTGCCACAGAGCGGTAATCTGAAGCTTCTCGATGATTCGTGTGACGGTTGAAAAGCTGATGACCAAACCTTTGTTTTTTAGGGTCCTTAATATCCCAACTGGGGTAGACCTTGTTTGTCAAGGAGCTCAATTCGAGTTCTCGCATAATTTGAGACTTTTGGCATGATTACAAGTGTTTGAAAGAGAAGGGTGGCTGTGTTTTGATTGCAGCGGGTGATGGCACGACTTTTTTGTGCTCCGCCAAAAGTGGTCCAGTTTGTCCTTCTGCTAAGTCTTTTTTGCAAAAAAACACGCAAGCTCGGCGATAATGACCTAAATGCTGGTTTGTATGGAAATGCAGCTGAATTATCCTGTGGCAGTCAGCTATCGAGCGTTATTACTATCAGAAGCCAACCGACGAAGCGGCCCGCCATTACTGTGGTCGACAACAATACAAAGGCAATTTCTATTCTACGGCTAACCAGAGATTTCTTGGCCATAAATCTTCTTATTTTGTGTGGTGATATTGCTCAGAATCCAGGACCTGGGGATGCCCTTCGTGGTAAAGGTTTGAAAGTGTGCCATTGGAACGTTCAGCATCTAACAAACAGCAAACTTGAGGAGAAAAGAGTCCTGTTGACAAGTTCGACCAACAAAGAAGAGAAACCAGATATTCTGATATTAACTGAAACGTTTTGCTCAGTGAAAGTGCCTGACTCATTCTACTCTACTTCAGGTTACCAAATGTATCGTAAAGATAGAACTGGCAAATCTGTTGGTGGGATTCTAGCTTATGTAAACGATTCTTTACAAGTCAATCGCCACGAGGACCTCGAGGAAATCGATTTGGAATGTCTGTGGCTTGAGATTTGTCCATACAAGTCGAAACGTCCCCTACTTATTGCTGGCATCTACCGTCCTCCTTCATATAAAGTGGTAGACGATAAAAGACTTGAAAAGAATATTGAAAACGCACGTCTGTTAAACAGAGAGATCATTATCTTAGGCGACTTTAACATTGATTTCTTGAGAACGGAGAAATTTCAAAAACACCCGCTTATCAAAGCAATGCGAAATTTGAATATGTCCCAACTTGTCCATGGAATTACCAGGCCGGTGTCAAAATCTTGCCTTGACCACATTTGGAGCAGTCATGTCTTCTGGGATGTCCGATCACCTCCCAGTCATTGTTAACAGAAAATTTTTATGCTCAATGAACAATGGAAATCAACAAACAATAACATATCGCGACGTAAAGAGTCTCAACAAGGATCAATTTATTTCATCGTTGCATGAGGCCCCCTGGGACTGCGCCTTTGTGTTCGAGGATCCTAACGATGTAGTTGACGCCTGGTATAAAATATTCAATGGCATTATTGATGACTATCTCCCTTTGAAACAAAAGAGAGTAAAGCGCAAAGTCCAGCCAAAGTGGTTCAACGCTGAGATCCTAAAAGGGATAAAGGCTAGGGACAAACTTCTCAAGAAAGCCAGAAAGAGCCAAGCAGAAGGAGATTGGAATGCATTTAAACAAGCAAAAAACGGTGTGACCCATCTTATCAAGATTACAAAACAATCGTATTTCAGGGATAAATTTAACGAAAATAAGAATAATTCCAGAAAACTCTGGAACCTTATTAAGTGTTTATCAAATGATGATAAAAGCCCTGAAAGTGGAATTAAACATCTCACTGAAAACGAGGAGAATATCCTGGATAAACAAAGTATTGCCGAGATTTTAGATTTGTTTTTCGTTGATCAACCAA
>JAHPZR010013406.1:0-2500 GCA_019787425.1 Platygyra sinensis
TTCCTATGTTTAAACGAATTTGTTAATAATGATTCTTAATATAACTGTAGGTAGAATTGCCAACTATATTAAAGCAGAATTATGTCGAGAATGCGTGTGTGATCGATTAAAGTCGTTTTAATACTTCTCGGGAAAAAAAGCTAAATCAGCTACGTTCTCAGTTATTGGTCTTCAATAAATGCCTTCGTGATGTCCGCAACTGGGACAGATCTATGTTTTTTTTTTTTCGCTGAATTATTAAAGCCTCTGGAATTAGCGGCATTGTATTAAGGTTAATCCAACTAGTTTGGTTACGATATACAGCAAAATAAAATTGTTTCACCTTAAGTGTAATGTCATGATTAGTTTTATCATGTTTGATATTGACAATTTGAATCAGATCAGTAGCTTTGTTTGTAAGAGCTTCGATTGAGTTACTTCTAGCAAGACAGCTAAACGTCAAGAATTCCATAGTATATCCAATCAGTAGAGTTTGTTCATTGTTTGCAATAAAGATAAATCAAAAGGAATTCAGTGGATAAGGTCAAGAGAATGTGATACTATAGACGATATATAAAGAAGACAGTTCTCCAAGTTTAAGGTGTGTGCGTTGTCCCAAAGTTGAGATATTTGTCGAATTGTTCCGAGCAAATTAAAGAGCCTGGTACGGAGCCACCATGTTAGAGGACCCCCTTAGTCCTCCAATATGACAGAAAAATAATGCAAACAACTGGAACTTGCCTTGGTTATCTAGTCCACTGATTATTTAAACCGATCGAAAAAACCTTTACACAAGCACTTTTCCAAATACTTAAACTTTATACTTTACTTTAAAGTTTATAGAGAGCGAAAAGTGTCTAAAGCGGCCATGTTTATATTTCTTATCGGGGCGGAGCAAGAAAGTAATGAAAAATTTTCCACATAAAAAGTCATCGAAAATCTGACGATGATTTCATAAATTGTCAGTTCATCGTATGGGTCAGGGCATTTTGAAAGGTAACTACAAAGTCACGTTTCGGAATAATAATTACAGCGGTTATCAGTCACACGCGCCCTTCAACCATTTTTTTGCCATTTCAAAAACTAAAGTTTGGTGGACGTCAATCAAATGTATCCATGACAATAGTCCTGTTCATTTCGTGTCAGTTTCACGGCCATGTTCGATCGTTGTTGGATCAGGAATAATCGCTCAGTTATTATGACAAAGTAATTTGCAATTTCGCTGAAATGGAGGGCTATTATGAAGAGACAACGTGGTTTGTCTTTGAATTGCATAGCAGAAACACTTTCTGCGAGCGAAACGTTTGTGAAGAAGGCGGCGTGCGAAACACAACTAGAGCCGTAAAGCGATCCGCCAAAGAAAGTCAAAGAAACGAAAGATACAAGGTAGCTGAATAAGTTGGCTTCTGAAATAATTCGCTTTATGTGGAGATTGACTTTTTATCAGCTTGTTATGGATGCAGATTATTTTCGCCGCAGAAATTCTTGTCATTCGCCTTGCTAAAACATAATCCATGCAGAGATCTATCCTGACGAGTTTCAAGCGTGGCTGGAATACCAGACAGGCAAATTGTATGCAAAGCAAACCGTCAGCAGAACCTTACGGCAAGTAGAATTGTCAGTAATAAAAAGGTAATGAAAGCTAAGCCGCAAGAAATTAGCAGTTAGATTTTTGTAGTTCATTCTGTAATAAAGGTTCTTATTTATAATTAGTTCATTCTCATGCTGTTGTCGTTGTACACTGTTTGTAAATTTGCAGCTTCAAAACATTGCCCGTGAGCGAGACGAACGAAAAGGCGCTTCAAACGATTTTATAAGTCTTACTTCTCAGTTTTTGTTTATCGACGAGTCAAGTAAAGATGAAAGACTCAGAGTAACTCGGTTACTCCGAGAATTGACACTGAAATAATGGTTCTGGAAACTCTGCTCGCCGTTATTGTCATGGATACATTTGATTGACGTCCACCAAAACGTAGTTTTCGAGATGGGAAAAAATCGTTGGAGGGCGCGTGTGACTGATAACCGCTGTAACAAGTGAAGAAATAGTGGTTGGTCGGCTATCTGGTGCTCTATCCCGGCACTACCCCTGAGAAATTTGAAAACGCAACAATCACCGGTAAAAGAAACGTTGAATTGGACCCTTGCATGGTTAATCCACGTGACAAAAGCTTCGATTTCAAAATATTTTCTGTATACTTGTTAAAACGATAAGCCTGAGATTTCAAATTTTCTCGGTTTAAAAAGCGATTTCTGAGGGCTTCGTTTTCGGTAAGCATTTTTTTTTTAATTTGGATAAGAATGGACGATGGGTCTCATCGTTTTGAAACTTCGCATGAGCGAGGCCTGCGCAAAATGAGCTGCCACTCATCACCAAAAATGTTCCGCAGCCTCGAAAGAAGAAGAAGAAACAAAAAAAAAACAAAAAAAAAAAAAAACAGAGCAAGGAAATTTAAGCCTTTCGCAGCCCAGAATTTCGCCCGCTTTCTTTCATTATTTCATCGATAAAATTGCAACTTAGCGG
>JAHPZR010013406.1:5000-13867 GCA_019787425.1 Platygyra sinensis
GTGAAGAGAATTCTTATTGTTTTACTGTAAGCTGTGTTCCTGAAGGGGTGCTTAATTATCTTTAGCAGTATTACAGTGATTTTTCTTCGCTTCGACAGGCTTCGTTTAAAATATAATAGCCAAATAGGGTGGGGATTTTGCCATTTCCTAAAAAAATTATTAAAATCCCGACCCCCAGGCGAAAAAAATTGTCAAAATTAGCAGAAACAAATGGCTTACTTCTCTTCTGCTATATAAAATTGAATGATCAAATGTATGATGCCCGATCAAAATCCCCACCCTGGGGATTTACGCCATAGTCAAATTCCCGTGGGTTGCCCGACCCCCCCTCCCCCCTCCCACCATCGGGCTTGACATTGATAGGTGCACAATAAGAGTATTGATCATCATTTACTACCCTGGGTGCCAGAGGTCTTTTTCTCGTTAGAGGCGACAGAATTGAGCGGCGAGGCCGCGAAGGAAGGCGAGTCGCGAAGTGGCGAGAAAAAAATATTACGTACTCACAAAATGATCAACTCCCAGATGGCTTGATAGCTCAGTTGGTAGAGCACTGCATCGGTATTACAGTAGTCAAAATACAGCGCCAATCAAGGTTCAATTTTCGCGAGCCTTCCTTAAAGTCTTACATTGTGTGTGACATGCCATTGCGTGACGTACAAACAATACACGTTTCGAACATGTTAGCACGGGACTCGGTAATTTTGCTCGTTACGGCCACTAAAATGGTTAAAACTGACTTATTTACAAGCTCACTTGTACATTGTAGAAGGATAGAACCTAACAAAAGCTTCATGCTGTCAAAAATTGCGATGTTTCTGCAAAAACCATCCAGGTGCTGTTCAGATCGGTTCATCTCGTTAGGCAAACACTGTTGAA
This sequence comes from Platygyra sinensis, assembly GCA_019787425.1. Classification (NCBI taxonomy): domain Eukaryota; kingdom Metazoa; phylum Cnidaria; class Anthozoa; order Scleractinia; family Merulinidae; genus Platygyra; species Platygyra sinensis. The sequence goes on from JAHPZR010013406.1 coordinate 5,877, forward strand.
CGGAAGATAAGAAGACGATTATTTTGAACGAGAAATAGGGAGAAAAGCCCACATACGGCCACTGGATTTACAAGGTAAGCTTATCAGTATTGATTTTAATTTAATTGGATGCTAAGAACTAAGATTTGCTTTTAATATTGGGTTCGACAGCAGGCACTCTAATTAGATTATTTGTAGTTGTTGATACCTTGAAGTAGCGATTTTCCCGAAATAGAGCGGGCATTTTCCGCGCAGTAATTAAAAGCCCCAAACTAATCTTTTTATCCATGAAAAGAAGAACATTTCCACTAATCACAACTTAAATCTCAAGTGATTTGGAGTTATACCGCTTAGGAAAAATGTGTCTTGAAAAAATGCTCCAAAAATAGATTTTAAAACCATGAAATATTGGTGATTCTTAAACACAAGCCGTGAATTCAAAGTTAGACGAAAACTCCTGGTTTTCGGCTTAAATAAGTTGCCAATACCTCCCACACAAATATATAAAAAAAAAAAGAAAAAACGCGATTTTGCTTTTGCACTTTTCAGAAGCGAAGTGCATATGTTGACACTCGGCGCACCAATGTCCGCCATATTTGAAGTGGTGGCAGGTTGTACAGTTTTTGCGAATTTTCTGGAAAACAAAAGTAGATCTAAGCAAAAAAAATTATACCACGTTTATTACCTCATCATGAGTTATCTTTGAGCGAAATATGAGGGTAGTCATTTTTTGGACCATTTGCCACCACTCACTCGGTCACGAAAAAAAGGCGCTCTTAAGGTAATTCCTTAGGATTGCATTGCGCATCCCTACTGCGCACGATTTTCGCGTCATCAGCGCCCGCACATGGGCACGTGCACGTGCAAAACGTAAGAGATTTCCCTCAAACTATGCTCGATAACGGAATAAATTCTCCTTTTCTCTTAAACGAGCACGGTGACCCCCGATTTTTTTTTTTCAGGTATTTGCTAAGAACAGTCTAATGAAGCACATATTTGAAGAGGAAAAAAAGTTTGATAGTAGAACACGGTTTTTTTTGGAAAATAGTTCCCAACTGGGTGTATTTTGGCCATGGCGAGGATCTCAAGCTAACCGCGAAAATGTCCGAAAAAGTGTAATATTCCCGCAAACAAGCAATCAAAAACGGCTTAAATGAAGCAATACTGCTTATGTCAATAAATGAAGCTTTACCTTCAAGACAAAACTTTGTGCCTTTCAAGTAACCAAGATTTAATTCTGTAAGAAGATGATTCGAACTTTTAACGCGCAACCAGTAAAAATACCCCATTTTAAGAGCCTGCTGACGCGTAAACAAGCACGGTGACCCCATTTTTTTATTGCATTTTTATAATGTTCATATCATGAATGTTCATTGCGCCAAGTTTCAAAAAAAGGTTTGATAGTAGAACAATTTCAAGGGAATTACCTTAAGGGAGCTATATACAATTTTAAAAGAGTGGGAGTCTGGGTACAAGTGCTATCTCGCGTTGCATTAAACGCGAGGAAACAAAAATTTGGATATTGATAGATATTTTTATGAAATATACATTTTTGTCATTTTTAATGCTGTGACGTCATCGGTCACGTGACCAGAACGGACCGAAGTTTAATATTCGCTCTAAAAGTTTACTAGAACCTTTCTCCACGAATATTTTTAAGCGAGGTTGTAGTTTAAAAAATAGTGTTTTAAAAAATGGCCATGATTACTTTTTCCTAAAAAAGTGCGGTAGTAGAAAATCTAACTGAAAAGTTTGTCAGCTTCCTGCTCAACGACCATTTGAGGTAGGAATAAAAGAAAATTTTGCCAAAGGCTTAAGAGTATGCTCTTTATGATGGCGTTGTCAGTTTCTTCTAATTTCAATTGTTTTTGGCGAGGATCGATGTTTAAGATTTTTTTCAGAGGAGAGGCCCTGGAGGAAAGAACGAAAACGAGGCGATACTTTCGCGCGCTTTTTGTTCACTGCGACGCCGCGCCACAAAAGGTTAGCTAGAAAAAAAAAAATTCCGAGGACTGGACAACGGACTGGACTTGTATTTTCTTTAAGTGGAACCTTTGACGACTTTTTTTAATTATTATTTTTTTCTTATGGCTGATGTCTGCTCAGGGACAATGTATACTTGAGAAGGTATGTTGATACAGATAAATGTTGCTGTTTGTTAAAAAAACAAAACCAAAAAAAAGTGCGTTTGTTGTACACTTAAATCCACTTCCCACCTAAAAAGTGTTGTTTAATTCTTGGAATTATAAAACTTAAACTAGAAGTTGCAGCAATGCGAATGAAATCAAATTAATGCTAACATTCAAGAATGAAACAATTTAAGTTGCTTAAGGAAACCGATGCAAGCTCAGTAATTTTGTTAAATACGATATTTGAAGGTTAAAAACGTATCGTTAACAGTTACGGAATAAATGATTTTTTTATTTTCAACCGGAACTTAAAACGTTACCTTCATTCGCACAGACATCAAAACTTTATTTTATACTGTCCATGAACTAAATTCCCTACTAGAATTATAACAAAGTGTACAATAAAGCCATTATTCAAAGTATTGGCCTAAGAAAAATAGTTGCGCGTAAACAAATACTGGAACAGTTCGTGCTTTCAAATTGATTACCCTAATGAATTACACGATTCCGACACATAAGTTTAATTTGAGTGGCGAAACATTTTGTTGTATCTGAAAAATTACTGTACTTACTGTACTACAAAAAAAAAAAAAAAACGTTTTCACAGAGGTTGTAATACATGGGGGTTCACATACTTTAATTCAATTTTTATAAAGCTAAAAATTGTATGTCAAAGATTCAGCAGAAACAGAGAAAAGTTTTAAAATCACAGCTGTTTGTGCGAGTTCTTGTACGTGCGCGCTAAACGCGGAAAGTACCTAAGCTTAATAACTCTTAAGACGTCAAGTACTTAAGTTTATGTCAAAACCGACCAAGAACTAGTCGAAAAAAACAAAGAAAGATTAGCAAATAATTGTTTTAATAGATTTGGCAGTTTTACAAAGTGTTACGCTTTGGTTTGTGGCACCTATTTACAATGGTAGTCTGAGCAAAACCATTTTACAACAATGTTTAAATTATAAGCTTAAGCTTACGGTAAATTTCATTTGAATCTATTTTTTAAATTGAGGGGAAATTAAAATTTAATTTGCTATAAGAATGGGTCCAACACAGGAATCCTGAAAACTTTCTTCGCAAACAAACAGACGATAAACTTGAAAACCAAATTTTAGAGTAGGCTTAACTTCTTGCCGAGCCATACAAAAGTTGGGCACATAAACAAAGACAACGCTTATCTGGCTTATCGGTTGACCGTAAGTTTTTTGAAGAAAACGACTAAATAAAAGGTCAACGGTAAATACCTTCTCCAATCGTCGAAAAGGCTTTATCGGGCCACTGCGTAAATCGCACATCCTTCGTCTCTAGTCATGCTCAGAGCACGTCGGGAAAATTTATGCGTTGTCGAATGCAGTCGCCGCGCGAATACAATCCCTTTCACAACGCTTTAGATACATCCAAAAAGCCGTCCATCAAGCCTTGATATAATTCTTCCCAGAGTGGCCAGTTAAAAATATTTTCACAGTCTAACACATCTTCAGGTGACCTAGTCGAAGTGGCGGAAGGAGAGTCGAGTCGAACGAGGTATCGCACAGCGTTGACGTGGACGTCGTTAATCCACTGACTTGATCTAAAGTTTTATGCTTCGGACTAGAAAATTTCCATTACTTAGTTGAATTTGACGGCAAATCTCCCATTTTGGCGACCATTTCAGCTTTTCACCACAGCTCTTTCACCACACAAATCTTTCACAGTCTAACACATCTTCAGGTGACCTAGTCGAAGTGGCGGAACGAGAGAGTCGAACAAGGTATCGCACAGCGTTCATGTGCTCGTTAATCCACTGACTTGGTCCAAGGTTTTATGAGACAAGATGAACCAAATTTCAAAATCATTTCACCGTTTCGAATGTAGTTAAGCTTCGGACTAGAAATTTCCCATTACTATGTTAAACTTGACCGCAAATACCACTTTCACCACAGCTAGAGCGCTGTCGCAAGCAAACTGTCGCTTCGTTTCAGAAGGTTGACTCACTTTCTGTGATTGGTTAAACAAAATGACGTGTGAATCGCGAGGTGTGGAGAATCTACGTCAATCTTGCTATACACTGTACATCAGTCAGTCTAGTCTTCAATCTTTTGCAGATTCCCCATCAAAGTGTCTAATAATCCATTACAGGCAACAAAGATTCTTGAGAAAAAGTAAAGAAAAGAGGAAATTTTGTAACTTTTTTTCTACGTGTCAAGTTTTGAACTAGTACTTTTGGTACCCCAGATTGCATTGATCAATTTCAAGAGGTTTTTTTTTTCATTTTCACGAAACATAGTGAACCAATAGACAAGAATTTTATTGTTAAGGTTTAAACAATAACTAATAGAAATGCAAAATAAAATTGACCATATATGCTTATACAATTAATTGGAAAAGTCATGGCGCTCATTTCATTTTCAAATTTAGAATCACTTTTCTTTTCTTGAATTAATGGATATATTACTATTGTAATGGATTAAGTGCCTGAAGTCCAATTTTGTTGCTTCCAAAGCAAAATGAATTACAATCGAATCACTTTAAAGCTGCAAACACTTTTCAGGGTTTTGCCTGATATATTTTATTACTCGAGTTGAGTAAATTGCCAGGAAAAGAACATTTTAACGGTACATCAACAATTAGAGCGCAATATTTGTTAGGAAAAAGACTAAATTAAAAAAAAAAGTCTACACCGTCACATATAAGCCAGACCATGCCTTAATTGCAGTGAGCGATGCTTGAAGGGTACCGCCCTAGCTATGTTCTGCAGGTAATATTTCCTGTACACAATGGAACGTTGAAGGGTTGTTTACAAAACTTTATATGAACTTGTTCAATTGTGCTTTTATCAAAAGGTGTGTTCCGTTTCCCAAAACTTCGTATGCATAAAGTAACAAGAGATTATACAAGTGCACTAAAGAGTTCTTAATGGCAATTGCTGATGTTTCCGTGTTAGAGGGGTAGGTAAAGTCTGCATACGAGCCAAGTGGCCCATCAGACCGGAGCTTTTCCCGGTTTCCTTAGCATGAAGCGAGAGTATTTCTAATCCCCCCTGAAAGGGATGCTAGTCCATCGTAGTATCACCCCCCTAGTATTAAATTCGCCGGTACTCATTTATACACCTAGCTGGGCGGAGAGAAGCCCCGTGTCTTGCCCAAAAACTCAACACAATGTCCCGGGCCAGGGCTCGAGCTCGGACAGCTCGCTCCGCAGTCGAGCGCACTAACCATGAGGCCACTGCGCCTTCCAACCCGTGTTAGAGAAGGATCGATTTATTATCGAGAGAACTTTGATGACCTTTCTGCTAAGAATTTCTCTCGCATAGGTGGAACGATCAGACAAAGTCATTTCTAAACTTGAATATGTTCGTTTCTCAACAATTATCAAAAAGGTTACCTAAAATGCATACATAAGCTATATGGGATCTCCCGTATTCATTAACTTATTTTAACCATTTTCTTGTAAATAATTACGTTTCATAAGTACAATATTTTATTAGTGTCCCCAGTTAGTCTACTTAGGCTAAATACATCGAGACTTAAATAAAGGTTTTACTTTACTTTACAGAAAAGTTTATGCGGCTCTGTATTAAAGGCAAAGTTTAGCTTAACCAGACAGACAAACAGACAGACAGACAGACAGACATGTTTGTTTGGTGTCTTATACAATAAGTAGTATATCGACAATAATTTCCAAATAACTAAAAATTACAAAAAAAAAATATGCATGGCTGAAAAGTTATTAATTAATTACGCCTTAGCGTATTTACTTTAACCTTTAACCTTCGGACGTACAAAAAGGGGAGGGGTGTGGATGTAACCCCTTCTAAGGTCGTGGGTATTTTCTCTGCACATCTCTCCATTTCAGTAGCTGTTCGTTTATCTTTAAAACACCTTTTCTGAAACTTTGGTGAAAATCGACCGGCAGATGCATGAGATATTAAAAGGGAAGTAAGGTGTTGTTTGCGGGTTGTTACGAGCTATGAACACTTTTCCTTGAAATGTTGTAAGCTTTAAGGCTCTGTTCCTGGGCCTGAACCAGTTATAACTGCAACATTAAGTTACATTAAGTCATATTTTACATGTTCAGCTGTTTAAAACAGTAATTGTATGTAAAACGTTTAATTTTGTCAAGAAAAACCAGACTGAAAAGACTGAAAAAAGAAATTGAAAAATAACAAGAAATCCGCCATATTAGATGACATCATAGGCCCCCAGCGGTGCAATATCTATATGTAACCCATAATATTAGCCTAGTCGTGTAGACGACATAACAGGCTATCTATTGCTGGTATCACCTTTTCAAAGTATCTTAACCCAACTAAAACCCAAGAAGGGGCTTCCTACCACCCTCCCCTTGTACAATGGTGGGGGTACGAGTTTGCTTGTACGTCCTAGGGTTAAATAAGTTGTAAGTTGCTTTATTTCACGGATTGTAATGATTCTGATGTCAGACGAATCAATAGCCAGTCAGCAAATTCCCAGCACAAAATTTCAATCTTTTCCCTCGAAGAGAAAAAAAATAGTGTGCATAATATATTCAATCGTTGCACCTCTGGGAACATCACGTTACTACAAACTTGGCAGTTACACATAAGGACAGTTAACGAATGTCAAATGCCACCATAAGTGGCATACGATGGCGAATATATAATCAGCAATCTACGAACGACTAACAATTTTTTTGAGCGTTTTATAAAAATGGCTAAGGGATATCAACTTGTATTAACTCTTCCCAATTTGCTACAAAATTGACAGCCAAATAAAAGGCTTAGACCAATTGACAGCTGACGGTCCAAAAAAACAAAAACAAACACACACATTGCCTCTATAATAAGCACTTAATGACTGGCCCTGAGGAAAACATTTAGTTTTGATGGTTTTGAGGTCGAGGGGAAACAAAACTCACTGCTTCCCGCGGGACCAGTCATTAAGTATTTTTTATACCTCTCAACTCGCAAAGAGAAAACCGACTGAAAATAAATCGTTAAATTCTCGCCGGCTGGCAATTAGAAAAGAGTTAGAGAGTTCAGTGTATAGTAACATTCGATAGTGCATGGTCACTCGGACAAATTCTGTCCCCCTCTGTACATGCACATGTACATTGCACCTTATTGCAAACAGTTTTTTTTTTTCTGATAAGGAAACTGCAACCCATTCTCGCGGTGGAGTTTTTGTTGAGGTAAATATTTAGCTATGCAACTCTGAGGTATTAGCGTTTCATCACTTTTGATTTATCTACGTACACACCTTTGAAGTTTTATGCATCAAGAGGAAAATATATTTCCGTTAAAGTTATGCACTTACGTGATAGCTTGCATAACTCAGCCGGGATGCCTTACGAAGGAGCCTGAGCTCTACCTCAATTAATCGACAAAAAAAAACATGTTCTGGAAACTCATCCAGGCATCTCTCCACCAGAACAGCGAAAAGTGCAAGAATGGACTTCGCATGCTAGCGGCGAAACAAGAGAAAATGAGGGACTAGGCTGAAAACCACCCAGCATTTAACCCTCTACTGTTAGGAGAATATTACAATAGACCTTTTTGCTTGAATGGTTTGTTTTACTATTTTAGACCAAGTGATATTCTCCAACTAGAGGTTTGTCTTTCTTTTTTTTTTTTTTTTCCAGTCAAGACCATTTCAACATTTGAAAGCAAGAATTTCCCAAAGAGTATATTACATGGTTTGAAACGGGACAACAAACCACTTCAAGCTAAGGAGGCTCTATTGTCTTTCACGTGTATACACGCTGTAAATGAAATTCCTTGATAATGGAATATGAACCAGTTCCAAACGTTCTACGTTAATGCTAGTCTATATTCAAAATTAAAGTCACTGATGTTTGATTCATCGTAGTTTCTGCAAGGTCAGGAGCGCATCGAAGCAACCCACGTTATGGAGAGCAATAGCTAGTGTT
>JAHPZR010013407.1:0-30272 GCA_019787425.1 Platygyra sinensis
TTCCTATGTTTAAGGTGGCTCAAAACAGTTTCTAGCACTTTCCAAGATGGAGATTTTGATGGGTCATTATTACCACTCTTTATCAATTGATGCTTCAATCATGGTATCAAAAAACTGCCCAATCATTGGTGAACACTTTGGTATTATTTTCGTGACACAATAGGTTACCATAACAACACTATGGCCGGCTGAAAACACCCTTAATTTTTAGCTTTAAGCGCGTATATTTCAAAAACGGCACGGTGAAATTTTTTCTTATAGAATTTTGATAAGCAGGGTGAGATGCAACTTTTGCCAAAGTTTGAAAAAATTCTGTACATGGGGTTCAGAGCCATCTTAAATTTTCGAAAATTTAAGGTGGCTCTGAACCCCATGTACAGAATTTTCTTAAACTTTGCCAAAAGTTGCATCTCATCCTGCTTATCACAATTCTATAAGAAGAAAAAATTTCACCGTGCCGTTTTTGAAATATAAGCGCTAAAAACTGAAATTAAGGGTGTTTTTAGCACGGCATAGTGTTGCTATGGTAACCTACTGTGTTACAAAAATAATTCCAACTTGTTCACCAGTGATTGGGCATTATTTTGATACCATGATTGTAGCATCAATTGATAAAGAGTGGTTATAATGACACATCAAAATCTAAGTCTTTGAATGTGCTGGAAACTGTTTTGAGCCACCTTAAACGAATTTGTTAATAATGACTCGTATTATAACTGTAGGTAGAATTGCCAACTATATAAAAGCAGAATTATGTCGAGAATACGTGTGTGATCGATTAAAGTCGTTTTAATACTTCTCGGGAAAAAAAGCTAAATCAGCTACGTTCTCAGTTATTGGTCTTCAATAAATGCCTTCGTGATGTCCGCAACTGGGACAGATCTATGATTTTTTTATTTCGCTGAATTAAAGCCTCTGGAAGTAGCGGCATTGTAATGAGGTTAATCCAACTACCGTAGAATTCGGAAAGTAACGGCCCCCGTTACTTTCGAATTTTGCGGGCAAAAGGGGCCGCTACTTTCGGGTAGCCGTTACTTACGGGTAGCCGTTATTTTCGGACAGGTAAAAACCGTTTGTAACTCGAAACGGTCTCGGACAAAGAGGGCGCGTATTATGAAATTTAAAAGTCATTCCATTTAGGCATATTCCTAAAATGTAACGTAACCAGATGAACAAACAGTAAACTAAACAGACTAGCTTTAGCCTGCGAACAGGCTCCCGGTTCGGTTGGGTTTAGGGCGAGATAGCCGAATGTAGTCTAGGGCGAGCGGGACGAGCCGAGAGCGGTCTGGTGAGGAGGGAGTGCGCAGGGGAGTCCCCCGCGTCCCACTCGCTTCGCTCGCGGAGTCACGACGCTCCGACTCCCACTCGCTCGCCGAATTTTTTTTTCCGACCTCGCTGGGAGCCTGTTCGCAGGCTAGACTAGCTTACGCGGTACGCTATACACACACGATTACTAAAACTGTACAGTACATTTTGACTCTTCACTGACAAATTAATTTCATTAAAGTATTGCAGTGTTCACAAGTTTCACTCACAGATTAAAACATGCACAAACCGATTCTTTAAACGTTCTTTATTCACTGATGTGCATGTGCTCCAAGATGATCTGATAATTTTTACAAGTTCTAGTTTTCTTATCTGTATACATTGAAAGATAATCGCGGTTTCATTACAAACGTTGGTGTTTTTCTTGTTTAAGTTCCTTCCCGAAGAAGAGATATTATTTGTATTTCTCTATTTCCAGTTGAATATGTCACGTTACTTCTTATGATCGCTTTGTAAGCCGACAGAAAGTAATACTTAAAGTGAACATCAAATTCAGCAGTCACAACAGTGTTTTGTGACCATTTTGGGGTCATTTTTTAAAATGCCGTTTATCTCGGGGGGCCGTTACTTTCGGGATCTAATAGGGGGGCAAAAAATTAACGTTACTTTCGGGTAGCCGTTACTTTCGGAGGGGGGGGGGGGGCGTTACTTTCGGAATTCTACGGTAGTTTGGTTACGATATACAACAAAATGAAATTGTTTCACCTTAAGAAGTGTAATGTCACGATTAGTTCTATCATGCTTGATATTGACAATTTGATCAGTAGCTTTGTTTGTAAGAGCTTCGATGGAGTTGCTTCCAGCAAGACAGCTAAACGTCAAGAATTCCAAAGTATATCTAATCAGTAGAGTTTGTTTATTGTTTGCAATAAAGATAAAATCAAAAGGAATTCAGTGGATAAGGTCAAGAGAATGTGATACTATAGACGATATATAAAGGAGACAGTTCTTCAAGTTTAAGCGGTGTGCGTTGTCCCAAAGTTGAGATATTTGTCGAATTGTTCCGAAAAAAATTAAAGAGCCTGGTACGGAGCCGCCATGTTAGAGGACCCCCTTAGTCCACCAATATGACAGTAAGAAAATAATGCAAACAACTGCAACTTGCCGTGGTTATCTAGTCGACTGATTATTTAAACCAAACCAAAAAACATTCACACAAGCAGGTTTCCAAATACTTAAACTTTATACTTTACTTTAAAGTTTATTTAGAAAACAGTCCTAAGCATGAAACGACACGCGCTGATTGGTTAAAAATCGTGTTTGTATAACTCGATGGAGACACAGAACTAGCGCGCGCTGTTGACGTACGTAGTGATGGCGCGAGCAAAGAGAATTTACATTTTGATATCCAAAGTTAACAAGTTGTTTTCCTTTTTCTCGTCGTGGTCTTTTCTAAAAGAAATAGAAACATGTACTTCGTGTTTCTATCGAGTTATACCGTCAAACACTCGTGAAAGTTTGGGAGAACTCGAAAAAGCTGTGGTAGCACTCGCCTGCAGCTCGTGTTCCCACAGCATTTCTCGTTTCCCAAACTTCCACTCGTGTTTGTATAACTCGATAGAAACACGGTACATGCTTTCTATTTCTTAAAGAGAGCGAAAAGTGTCTAAAGTGGCCACGTTTATATTTCTTATCGGGGCGGAGTAAGAAAGTAATAAAAGATATTCCACATAAAAAGTCACCGAAAATCTGACGATGATTTCATAAATTGTCAGTTCATCGTGTCAGTCAGGGCATTTTGAAAGGAAACTGCAAAGTCACGTTTCGGAGTAATAATTAGCATGTGAAGAAATAGTGGTTGGTCGGCTATCTGGTGCTCTATCCCGGCACCACCCTGGAGAAATTTGAAAACGCAGCAATCACCGGTAAAAGAAACGTTGAATTGGATCCTTGGTTAATCCACATCACAAAAGCTTTAATTTGAAAATGTTTTCTGTATACATGTTAAAACGATAAGCTGAGATTTCAAATTCTCTAGGTTTGAAAAACGATTTCGGAGGGCTTTGTTTTCGGTAAGCATTTTTTTCCTGGATAAGAATGGACGATGGGTCTCATCGTTTTCAAACTTCGCATGCGCGAGGCCTGCGCAAAATGAGCTGCCACTCATCACCAAAAATGCTCCGAAGCCTCGAAAGAAGAAGAAAAAAAAACAAAAACAAAAACAAAAACAACAACAACAAAAAACAGAGCAAGGAAATTTAAACCTTTCGCAGCCCAGAATTTCGTCCGCTTTCTTTTATTATTTCATCCCGTGCAACTTAGCGGACTGACTGTTTCAAAGTGCCTGGGGATAGTTTCACACTTTTTGGCCGCATTCCACTCCTCAATTTGCAATTGCGAGACTCCGAATTCAAGCTTTTCAAAAATTATTAAGTTAGCGTGTTTAACTGAAAATTAATCAGGTTCTTGTTTTATATGAGTTTTTAATTCTTAGTCAGCAGGACTCCGTTGATAACAATACTTTGTACTAATGAATAATGCTGGGTAAATATTCGATTATTATTTATATTACTGTTTACGATATTTCTAATTTTCTTATAATTTCTTATTTTCTTAATTTCAATTAAGCAAGCTAATTGGCCGGGTGAGATAAACTATTATTCTTTCCGTGTTAGACTTTCTAACCACTTGCAAAGTGGTAAGAGTCTATTTGTTGCGAGCAGTAAACAAACGGATTGCTCTCTTCCAAAGTTAACATAAATTAACAACAATAGAGTTTCTGGAAAAATCTTAAAAAAAGAAATAAGCATCGATTCATCAATCCAACTTTAAAGCGATAGCTCTTCTTTTTTCCTCAGCGTTAGTCAGAAGGAAACTAAGTTTATTAAAAGTTTTGAAGTGTATATTTGTCTCAGGATAACTGGAGGGGCGACATAACCTTTTGCTATTTTCAAACGCAAAACTGTTTGCCCCAGGAAACCTTTAAGTGAGTTTTAGTTAATCAACCTGTGAGTGCGATAATTTTCGTAACTTAGGGCCTGATTGCATGAGGCGGGCTGGTCTCAGTTTGCCGGGATCTCGGCACGTTTGTTAAACGCAACAAAAATCAACTCCTCGATTACATGGCAACCGGGCCAGGCCGGTTAGCCGAGATCTCGATATCGCGGTGCCGGGATCCCGGTTAACCGGGCTGAGATTTTTTCCATGTAATCGCGTTTGCCGGGCCAGCCCGGCTTATTAAGCCAATAAGAGTACAAAATCAAGCTCGCTCCGGTTTCCCACGGTTTATCGCATCAGCCATCAACCGATCAACCGGGCTGGCTCGCCTCATGTAATACCGAGCTGAAAGTCATCTCGGCACACCGAAGTAGCCCGGCTCATGTAATCAGGCCCTTACAAAAAATGTGAAAATGATTCTTGTGGTAATTAGTTAACGGACGGGTGAGATAATATCTTTTGTTCTTTTCAAACTACTTTTCAGCCACTTAAAAGGTGAGAAGAATCTATTTGAAGGGAAGCTAATTAAGATGCAAACAACACGCAATTAACAACTGTGCGTGTGTCTCTCTCTCTCTTTGAAATTCTTTTCAATTTATTAACAATGCAGTTTTAAACCCGTGCGTTTAGCTTGAGATATAAATGGAGTTATTAGCTTGTTTTGATTAGTCTGAGAAAGTTGCACATCGCGTCAATACACCAAATAAGTCTTCCATCATGGCCACTCGTTCCAGAGCTCTTTTTAAATAAGCGCTTTCAGTAGACCCCATAATAATTCAACTGAACTTCTCGGATGAGCCGAGTGATGATTTGGACACAGATGTCATCCCGATTTGGAAGACGTCACGAAGCCATCGTGTAGAGTTCGGAGAAACAAACCCATATTTGCAGTTTCGCTGCCTTGGTGAGTAATTGCAGTACCACATCTTTTCTTTCATTAATTCACTTAATCAGTTTATTTTGCGCACTACTCAAATTCTAGGCTCAAACGTCGCATCATGAAAATTGCCTGGCTATGTTGACGAGATTTGGCGCCAGATCGATTGAGTTAACATCGTCCGAGTTCGCGCGCAATTGTCTAGTTCGTCTTTAACATTTACTCTCAAATTCACGCTATACGAACGAGAAATAGTGAGTGTTCGAATTCGCGCTAAGGAGCAGTAATAAGCTCGCTAAAAGGCTGAAGTTTTGCAGAGTACTGCAATTTTCTCTAATTTACGGCTTGTGATCTCTGCAACTTAGCTTCTCAAAAAAGTGTTCTGCTTGCTCTTACGGTACGTGCGAACTTGACTACAAGGGAGTGAAACCTCTAGCTAGCTGCAGTTCATATGCAACTTCACTAATTTAATCACCACTGTTCATTCTAAAAAGAAATTTTGCTGCTTGACCATACTTCGTGATCTGAATCAGTGCGTTTTGAGCTTGAAATAGTTATCTCGATAATAATAGAGATCGCTCGATTGGTGCGTCTTTTGGATCCAGTGTTTTGCTATCAATGTTTTTTGCGCGGTTGTACATGTAAATAGAACTAAAAGACTATAGTCGATATTGTAAGTTTCCCTATTTGCAGTGCTTGTTAATTTACCCATAAGCTCTAAAAGCAATCGCGTGTCCTTTGGTCAATACTTTCCGCACGAAATTGTTTATCGCTTTTCATCCGCATAGCATTGCTATGTTTTTATACATTGCGCCCGTAGTGGGAGCATTAATTTGAAAGTCGTGTCTGAACATTATTTTTATCCTGCTCTTGATAAGCGCAAGACTTAAGTGTTAGTTTCCTTTTTTTCGTCTTTCATTTAGATCTCCTTCCTGCAATGCGAACTGACTTTGATGCATTGAACGGGTCTTCGTGCGAGGAGGGAAAGACAATATTTACCACTGATCAGAAAGCGGCGCTTGAGGCAAAGTTCCGGAGCAAGAAATATCCAACTCGCCAAGAAAAAGTTAAACTGGCTTCAAAACTTGGTGTGGATATCTGCAAAGTACAGGTAAGATTAAAACAAACCAAACACATATTACTTTACCCTCTTTTATTTTATTATTTTTTTTTTACAATACGTTTTACAAGAATATAGAGGCTAGAATTTGCGAAATTTAAATAATGTTTTAGGAACAAACTACAGACTGAGGTTTTGAGAGGAATTCTTGGTTTTCATGTGACGTAATCATATTCCCAAATTAAATATCACCTTTCCTTCTGAGGTTTTAGTTTCATCAGGTAAAAGACCCAACAAGAACTTGACGTTTCACAATGTTTCAGCTCGACAGGGTTTTTTTTATTGCAAAAGAGCACATTTCCAAGCTCTTGCGGTTAAGCAATAACTTTGGAAATTATAACTCGTATAGTAAAAACAAAGATACAATTGAGACTGTGAATTAGCGGGTAATATATTGTACAGTCTACGATACTATTCTTATTCTTCGCCAGTTATCTAAAGGAACTTTCATTAGCTAGGTTAAAATTGGTTGTTGTTGTATCCTTGCTGCTAAAATTCAGGCGCTTTTAACGAACGCGATGTTTTTTTTTTTCCTTAATTGTATTCAGCCATGAGTCTATATTCTTCTTTCTAACGTCGATATTCATGCAAAATCTCACTTTGCCATTTTTAAATTATTTTGTTTCTTCTTAGGCCCGGTTTAAACGTCGCATTTTACATGCACCGAATCGAATTGCCAAATTAAATGCATGTAAAATGCGACGTCTAAATTAATTAAATGCGACATGTTTCAATTCGATGCGAGTCAGTCGAATATTCCACTGATCCAGTCGAATATTCCACTGAAGTTCGGTAGTTGATTTAAACGCCGCATTTTACATGTGCCGAATCGAATTGAAATGATGTAAATAATTTATGTTTGCTCGAATGGGAATTTTATTCGGCAAAATAATGTGACGTTTAAATCAAATCAGCCGAACGTATTCATTCGAGTCGACTAAAATTAGTATTTGATTCGGCGCATGTAAAATGCGACGTTTAAACCAGGCCTTAGTACTTTTTGTTTGAAATTTATTTGCTCTAAACTACAACAGTTCGCGAGAAATAACTTGCCTTTTGGTTGCACCATCATAACGCTCATAAATCTGAATTATTTTAAATATCTCATGCACCAAAATCCGTCTGTGTTCACAGGCTAACCAAAATCACCTCTTACGAGATTTGTTTTTGTTCACGGCATGCTGAGATCGAAACAGATAAGGTTGCTATTTGATCGCAGGCATCACTTTGTTATTTTAGTTATTATTATATTAGGGACGAAGATAATTTATCCTTTTTGTCCTTGCTAAAGCATCTTCTAAACAGTTAATATAATTTTTACTTTCACTGTATTTTTGTATATTTACCTTATATTATTCTGCGTGACTACGTTCTTTTAAAGAAGACAATCGCTATTTCTCCACTACTTGTTATGCGACCTTTCTCCGGCTTTTAACCATCACACAAAAAAGCTAACCAACAAAGTGCTTCAAAGGTAGCTTGTCCTTTCCTATTATAAGATCGCTCCGTATTTAAGTTATAGTGTATGCAATCTTAATGGTACAATTCCCAAATTCCGTTTACTCTTTAGCGTTGGTTGCCTTAACAAAGAGATAAAATGTTTAGTGGGCGTACAGTACGTCTAAATTGTTATTTTCTTTGAATTCAGACCTGGTTTATTAATCATCGGAGAAAGTTAAAGAAAGAACAAAGAAAAGGTGCCAAGGGCTCATCTGGGGTCCGCCCAGGCGTTCCGAGAGTGTCTTTTAAGAGCACCATTGGCATGGAAGACCTCTCACAATTCAGTGCGCAGCGCCATGACGTGCCAAAACAGCCACGGCCAACTGCTCCGCTTCTGGCCGCTGTTTCGTTTGGGTCAGCATCGCATCAAATGACGCAGTCCTTTCAGTCATATACTTCTCGCTGCACTGGAACACAGCTACGTCTGCAGCAATCTCTCAGTGTACCAGATGTCAAGGCGCCTGGGCATTTGCCATATCAGCTTTGTTTACCATTCCCTAGTCCAACGGAAAGAATCCCTCAAGAGCAGGTAGTGAGCAGTCGTCTTGCCCAGCAGACTACGTGCACTTCACATCTCACGCACTATCCTTCGCCTGCAGTAAAACCAGTTAAACCGGTTTTCTCTCACCTCCCTGCTGCAGATTCCAGACACCTCACCGACGAGTTCCCCTTCTCATATTCAATCGCAAAAGAGCTGCCACACATCTTTGGAAATCTTGATGACGACGAAATCCTGGACCGTCCGCTGACGCCCTCTTTTGAGCCACCGACTGAGCCCGAACCTTGGTGGGGAAAGGAAGAATATCTAGTTTTTACAGACAGAAATGACTACTTGTAAATCAGTTTTCCATTTTCGAGCAAAAAAGCATTAGTCGCCAATTTGATCAACAATCAAAGGCAATTTTGCGCAAGAGGTTTAATTAACGCAAGAGCAAATGAGTAATTTACTGTAACCTTAATGCGTGTAAATGAATTGTTCTTTTTGGTAGAAAAATATCTTATTTCCAGTTTGACCGTGAATCAGATGTAGTTTTTCTTATTCCTTGTGCGCGAGAGGCTTTAGTTTTTTTTGTTTTGTTTTTTTGCTGAAACCTTATTTTTTTGTAATTGTAACTAGAAATGTCAACTATTAAAACGGAAAACTAAGCGACAATATTTTTGCTATTGCTTGAAACGGTTTAGATTCGTCTTGGGGAAGAAACTAACTAGCTTAGTACTTAGTCGCTAGTCTTTATTAGTATAAATCAACTATTTGTCACAAGAAGTTATGATATAGAAGACGATAAATAGTTAAGATATTCGTTGAAATGTTCCGCACAAAGTTATAGTTCCTATTATTATCCAACTGCACTTCGCAGAGTACAGATTACGCTAAACACGAGTACAAATATCACGCGGTATTTGTACTCCAGAGGACCGGTTTGACAGGTTTCCTGCCGTTGATTAATGTGTTAGCTGGATTTCTCGCGCCAATTCCGTTCGGCTTCGCATACTTCTGTCACGCATTCCCTGAAAATACTGAATATCCAACAAATTTGGCCTGTGGGATAATAAATCTCTTATTAGACGTTTTGTTTTGACGTTGTTTGTATTTTCGTTTTGTTTTGACGTTGTTTGTATTTTGACTCGCCCTACGGGCTCGCCAAAATACGGCACAACTCGTAAAAATACTTAGCGATACTACACTTAACAAATAGATTCCATATTGCCGTGCGTCTGTTCAGTAATAGATCACAGATGACGTCAAAATGTGGTAAGAACAAAAAAGTGGCACACGAGGCGTAGCCGAGTGTGTCACTGATGTTCTTACCACATTTTGGCGTCTTCTGTGATCTATTACTGAATCAGACGCACGACAATATGGAATCTATTTGTTTTATATAATAACGAAAAGCCTTTTTATTTCAAAATATTTCAACATAACGCGAAAGCCGGCCTTTGGCCCGCCCGGCTTTTGCCTGCTTTCGCGGACACAAAAAAAAGCCATTTGACGTGATCTATGATCTATACAAAATGAAGCAATTTCATTGGTTACTATGCGTAGCAAAGAATTGTGATTGGTCGAGAAAAATCACGCCACTGTCAAACCTGACTCGAGCGTCGCTTCTCGTGGAATGAAAACTTACAGCGCAAGCAGAATTGAACTGCGAAATCTACAAATCTTGAAGAAAATGCTGGAAAAATCAAGTCAGTTTTTGTCATCAGAGCAGCTCTGTGAGCCGAAAAGCTTGGACGTTGCCTTGAAAATTACAGAAGCTGAAAAAATACCCCCGGAAAACTTGTGGTTGCGGTCAACCTAGAGGCCATTTGATTCGAGTTTTGAATGAAAGGAGCGTAAATGACGGTGGAGATTTCTGTCTTCTGTGGTTGGTGATTCTCAAATCAGCTTGATATAGTGTCGGAGACACATTTTAGCTGCGATACTGTTAACCGTGAGCTGTGGTTAGCTATACTTTGCTCGCTACTTTGCATGAAACGGACAGGACCATTCGCATCGGAAAGCAAGGTTATGTAAACTTATTTATTTTACCGATTTTAAGAAGTGGTGTTTTGATGTTTCATTCCTGACATCAATCAGTGTGTCAACATTTGTTTTGACATTGGGAAGAGTTGAATTTTTTAAATAAATTAATCTCAGAAACATTTTGTTTACTGTGTTTGTTAAATTCGAGATAAAGCAATGGTTTTCGGATTCAGACCAAGTTTGTGCGTGGTTTAGTCTCGCTCGACTGCCGACTGAGACTGCTCGAAAATTATTTCTGTATCATTTTCTAAAAGAAACGGCTTTATCTTTCGTTTTCTGGCTTCTCGAACCTGTTGAATGCCTCGGCAAGACTTTTTTGTATCTTATCTTTTGCTCAGTCACGTAAATATTATCCTTATTCTCAAAACTTTCCGCCATTTTAAAACGGCAGAGGGAAAAACTTTGCAATGATGACGTCAATCGTGCATCTGTTCTCTAATAGATCATAGGCGAGAACCAATCAAACTGCGAGAATAACTTGGGTTATTATATAAAACAAAACGTCTAATAAGATATATGTATGGAGCGGCCGTGTTGGAGGTACTACAATATGGCAGCCAGAGATTATGTAAACATCTGAACTTACTTTGGCTATCTAGTTGACTGACTGATTATCCTAGCATTTTTTTCCTTATTACTTAGCTTGCATTGCAGACGTTTCCCGTGTGTTTACGAATTATAGCGCTACTAGCTTGCGACCGAGTAGATTCGCTGCCATGTTGGACTCAGCCTAACACCCACTCCCTGAGACACCTTTTTTGGGTGATGCTCGATATGCCAAGTCAATATATGCACTATTGTCTCGTTCTATTGTGTGAAGTCTATTGTGTTATTGTGTAAGGGATAGGAATCATTGTTGTGTTCTTTGTGACGTAACTCGAGACTTCCTATTCACTTCATTCATTCATTCATTCATTGGTACTGGTATATCGTGCACCAGCCCCTTTTTTTCTCTGTCCAATCCCCTTCGATCAGTTTGAATTCAAAGATTGCGCTCGTTTGGTCAAAATGCACCAAAATGCGAAGCGTATACATTATGCAGGCTACCTAAAGTGCTTAAAAAGAAACAAGTGTACATTTTTCTACTAACGCAATCTTAACTTTATGTCGCAATCCTCCATATCTTCGAATTTCAAATAAATACCTACGTTGTGATTTGCCGAATGAAAAATAGAATTAAGTATACGCCGCGAGTTTTTTTTTTTTTTTTTTTTTTTTTACTGTCACGAATTCCAAAGGCCGTCTAACTGTTCACGGGAAAAATTCAGCCAAATGTGGTTAACTGCTACACATGAGAATTAGCGTAGGACTAACGCTTTAAATAAGGTTTCGCTGACGGAAGATCAAATCAGCAATTTTCTGACTAACTGACCAACTTCGTGTTGATTAACTTTCTTTTTTTGTGGAAAATTTACTTATCTCCAATTCGGTCGTCAAGTAGATGTAATTGTTGTTATTCAGTCATGTGCATCGAGTTTGCTTAAATAGGAATAAATAACTGATTTAGTAACGTTTTCGTTTTCGATTATATTGCAATCACTCAAAGCGTATCGCCTGTAAGAATGACGCCGTTTTAATCGTGCCCTATTGCGTAGCGGCAGTTGCTGTTCGCCGATAGTCAGGAAGCTCTTCTTGTAATTTCCTATTTTTTTTCCTATGTTTAAACGAATTTATTGAAACCTGATTGTTATTATATTGCTTTTCAAACTTCAGACTTTTAAAAACTGGTTAAGTTGTGTAAACAGCTGCGATGATCAATCATGTCTCATATCTTTCTCTGCAGTTCAAATATGTGATCTGTTATATATTCCCTTGTAACACTCATTTGTAATCTCTCTGCAAGCGTGTTGTCTGATCAGGATCACGGGTAAAATTATAATTACAACGATTATTCCTCCCTTTAACAATTTTGTCAGAGTTAGTCAGAAAAAAAAGGTTGATGACAAGTTTTCACAAGTATTGCCGTTTTGATAAGTAGGCGGGTGACATAATCTTTTGGTCTTTCTGAATACAAAAACACAAAACTGTTTGACACAGGAAAATTTAAAGTGAGTTTTCATTCATTAATTAACCAACCTGCGTGTGCGATGTATAGTTTTCAGAAATTTGTACTGAACTCTTCTGGCAATCAACAGCCGGACAGGTGAGATAATCCTTTGTTTTTTACAGCTACTTTTAAAGTCACGTACAAGGTGAGAGAAATATTTCTAAAACGAAGCTAATTGAGATGTAAACAAAAACTTGTGTATCTCTCTCTCTTTGCAAATCTCTTCAATTTCAGTGTTAAAAATGCATTAAGTTTTATAAACACGTTTAGCTGAAATGGAGTGATGACTAATTGTGTCTTCTCCGCGGTTCAAATATATGACCTTTCTTTTAATTACTTGTAACATTTATAATCTCTCTCCATGGACAGTGTTTGCAAAAAAAGTATAAATACAACGATTTCTCCTTTTAACCTTAAGGCGAAATGAGTATAGTTTTCTCGACCTTAAGCAGAAAAATGTTTATATAAAGTTTCCACACGTATCATTCATTTGCTAACTGGATGGGCGAGAAAACCTATTGTTCTCTTTGATCCTAAAACTGTTTGACCCAGCTGGAAACCTGGAAGTGAGATTTAAATAGTTATTCAGTCTAAATATGCAATAATTTTCGTAACTTACAAAAGAAAATAATTGTTTTGGTAAGTTAACAGACGGGTGAGATAACCTTTTGTTCCTTTCAATGCATTTTTTTTTTATCCTCTTGCAAGATGAGAACAATCTATTTGAAGAGAGGCTAATTAACATTCAATGAATAAAATCAAGAAACTTTGATATTATAGACGAGATACCAGGAAGTGTGTGCGTTGTCCCAAAGTTGAAACATTTGTCGACCTGTTCCGAGCAAAATTATAGAGGCTATTATGGAGCCACCATAAAGAGGACCTCCTTAGTCCTCCAATATGGCAGCCGGAAAATAGGTTAAACAAACATATAGAGTACACAAGCACTTTTCCAAACTTTATACGTTACCGTAAGGTGCATTGAGAGCGAAAAGTGTGTAGAGTAGCCATGTTTATATTTGTTATCGGGGCGGATAATCCATATACAAAGTCACCAAAAATCTGACGATGATTTCATAAATTGTCGGTTCATCGTATCAGTCAGGGCATTTTCAAAGTTTGTTACAAAGTCACTTTTGGAGTAATAATTAACATGTGAAAAAATACTGGTTGGCCAGCTATCTGGTGCTCTGTCCGGGCACTACCCATGAGAAATTTGGAAACGCAATAATCACCGGCAAAAGAAACGTTGAATTGGACCCTTGGTTAATCCACATGACAAAAGCTTTGATTTAAAAATGTTTTAAGTGTACATTTTAAAACGATAAGCCTGTAATTTTAATTTATCTCGATTTGAAAAGCCACCCGTCGCCTAAAATGTTCCACAGCCTCGAAAAAAATAGCCTCACGCGCAAACGTTCTTAGGCTTGCTACGAAAAAAACCGTGCAAGGCGATTTAAACCTTTCGCAGCCTTGGCATTTGCCGGCTTACTCAATACTCGATGTGTGCAACTTAGACTGACTGCTTCAAAATGCTTCGGGATAGTTTTGCACCTTTTGGCCGAATTCCAATCTTCGATTTGCAAGACTCCGCATTCAAGCTTTTCGAAAATTGTAAAGTCTGCGTTTTTACCTAATAATCAATCAGGTCAGCAGGACCCCGCTGTTAATAATACTTTGTACTGAAGGCTGACCCTGGGTAAATAATACTCCTCACGAGATTTTTTCTTATTTTCGTAATTGGCGTTAAAAGACCTAACTGGCCGGGTGAGATAACCTATTTTAATTCCTTTTGCGTTAGACTTGTTAACCACTTGCAAAGTGACAAGATCGAGTCTTCTCGTAGTGAGTATAATTACGATGTCAGCAAACACATCGTTTTCTTTCATACAAATTGATAATAATAGAGTCAGTTTTGGCAAAATTTAAAGTGAGTTTTAATTAGTTAATCAACCTGTGTGTGCGATAATTTTCGTAACTTACAAAAGATGTAAAAAATGATTCTTCTGGTAACTAGCTAACGGGTGGGTGAGATAATCTTTTGTTCTTTTCAAGCTACTTTTCAGCCACTTACAAGGTGAGAAGAATCTATTTGAAGGGAAGCTAATTAACATGCAAACAACACGCAATTAACAATTGTGCGTGTGTCTCTCTTTGAAATTCTTTTCAATTTGTTAACAATGGAGTTTTAAACCCGCGCGTT
Source organism: Platygyra sinensis (assembly GCA_019787425.1). NCBI lineage: Eukaryota > Metazoa > Cnidaria > Anthozoa > Scleractinia > Merulinidae > Platygyra > Platygyra sinensis. The sequence continues at coordinate 14,538 of JAHPZR010013407.1, forward strand.
TAACTTGAGATATAAATGTAGCTATTAGCTTGTTTTGATTAGTCTGAGAAAGTTACACATCGCGTCAATACACTAAATAAGTCTTCCATCATGTCCACTCGTTCCAGAGCAGTTTTCAAACAAGCGCTTTCAGTAGATCCCATGAAAAGTCAACTGGACTTCTCGGATGAGCCGAGTGATGATTTGGACACCGATTTCATCCCGATTTGGAAGACGTCACGAAGCCATCGTGTAGAGTTCGGAGAAACAAACCCATATTTGCAGTTTCGCTGCCTTGGTGAGTAATTGCAGTACCACATCTTTTCTTTCATTAATTCACTTAATCAATTTATTTTGCGCACTACTCAAATTCTAGGCTCAAACGTCGCATCATGAAAATTTCCTGGCTATGTTCAGGGGCACCCAACGGATCGTTTCGGTAAATTACTTTCGTGATATGAGAAATTTAAAGTATGTTGTTTTCGGATTGTTAAAAATGTCGTTTTGGGTACCGAAGAAAGGTTAGCTATCATTTTCGGAAAGGCGATAAGACCTTAGGTTTTCGGAAAATGAACAAAAGAGCCCTAATAAATTCGAGAATACTCAAGTTCCCCTAAAATAACCGAACAGATAAAAATTTTTTAGTGCAACCTAGAATTAACCTACGGAGCTTTAAAAATACTCCAGACAACCTAAAACAGTGTTTAAAAGCATTTGAGATAAAACGGTGGTTGGGTGCCCCTGTATGTTGTGGAGATTTCGCTCCAGATCGATTGAGTTAACATCGTCCGAGTTCGCGCGCAATTGTCTAGTTCGTCTCCGTAAATTTAACATTCACTCTCAAATTCATGCTAAAAGACCGATCGAGAAATAGTGATTGTTCGCGCTAAAGAGCTGTACTAAGCTCGCTGAAAGGTGTGAGTTTTGCAGAGTACTGCAATTTTCTCTAATTTACGGCTTGTGATCTCTGCAACTTAGCTTCTCAAAAAAGTGTTCTGCTTGCTCTTACGGTACGTGCGAACTTGACTGCAAGGGAGTGAAACCTCTAGTTAACTGCAGTTCATAAGCAACTTCACTAATTTAATCACCACTGTTCATTCTAAAACGAAATTTTGCTGCTTGACCATACTTCGTGATCTGAATCAGTGCGTTTTGAGCTTGAAATAGTTATCTTGATAATGATAGAGATCGCTCGATTGGTGCGCCTTAGGATCCAGTGTTTTGCTATCAATGTTTTTTGGGCGGTTGTACATGTAAATAGAACTAAAAGACTATAGTCGATATTGTAAGTTTCCATATTTACAGTGCTTGTTAATTTACCTACAAGCTCTAAAAGGAATCGCGTGTCCTTTGGTCCGAATACTTTCTCCGCACGAAATTGTTTACCGCTTTTCGTCCGTATAGCATTGCCATGTTTTCATACATTTGGCGCGCAGTGGAAGCGTTAATTTGAAAGTCGTTTTTCAACATTATCTTTATCCTGCTGTTGCCGGCTAGCGCAAGACTAAAATGTTAGTGTCCTTTTTTTTGCCTTTCATTTAGATCTCCTTCCTGCAGTGCGGACTGACTTTGATGCCGTGACCGAGTCTTCGCGCCAGGAGGGGAAGACAATCTTTACCAGTGATCAAAGAGCGGCGCTTGAGGCAAAGTTCCGGAAAAAGAAATATCCAACTCGCCAAGAAAAAGTTAAACTGGCTTCAAAACTTGGTGTCGATATCTGCAAAGTACAGGTAAAGCTTAAAACAAACCAAACACATGTTACTTTACCATCTTTCATTTTTTTTTTCTTTTTATAAGAATATGTCTTACATGGCTGGAATTTGGAAAATTTAAAATATATTGTTTTAAGAACAAACTCCTACTGAGATTTTTTTGTACTGTTTAGATACAATTACATGTATGCGCTTAAACAGTACCGTATAAATCTCAGTCTAGAAGCGCAGAAAAGTGAGAACATTCGGCCTCGGTCGGGAAAAGCCTATTATTATATAGGAAAAGAGTACAGTGTGCCACCGACTAGTTTTTCGAGGGCAGATGGTCTTTTCTGTTCAAGGATTAATGCGGTTGAGCAATAAGTTTGAAGATTATCACTCTTAAAAAAGGATACAATTAGACTGCGAATTAGGTAGTATATTATATCTACGATACTATTGTTATTGTTCGATTCAGCCAGTTATCTAAAGGAGCTTTAGTAAGCTAGGTTAACATTGGCTGCTGTTGCACCCTTGCTGCTAAAATTCAGGCGGCTTTTTCCGAACGCGATGTTTTTTTCCTTCAGTTTATTGTATTCAGCCATGAGTCTTCTTTCTTCTTTCTAACGTCGATACTCCAGCGAAATCTCACTTTGCCATTTTAAATTTTCTTGTTTCTTTCTAGTACCTTTTGTTATGAAATTTCTTTGCTCTGAACTAGAACAGTTCGAGAAATAACTTGCCTTTTGGTTGCACCATCATAACGCTCATAAATCTGAATTATTTTAAATATCTCACCAGAATCCGTCAGTGTTCACTGACAGGCTAACAAAAATCACCTCTTACGAGATTTGTTTTTGTTCTCGGCATGTTGAGATCGAAACATGCAGATGAGGTTGCTACAGTGGAACCTCGATTTAACGAACCTCTATTTAACGAAGTCCTCGACATAACGAACGATACTCTAGGTCCCAGCCAAAGTTACAGTAAAATGTATGGAATAGAACCTCGATGTAACGAACCTCGATATAACGAATTCTTTGATATAACGAACATAATTCGGAAGCCCAAACGTAAAATCTACCTCGATATAACGAATTACAATGTCAACACGCGACAGAAGATAAACGCTGAACAGATAAACAGTCAGCAAATCCTTTCATCCATATGGTAAAGAGACAGTAACCTTTCAGTCAACGGCTAATTATGTCATAGACATTGACAGTATAGTATTTCCACAGAAGTCTCCTGTGTTACAAATCAATCATTAACTATGACCTCGATATAACGAACATTTTGGTCATTTCCCCTCCAATTCGTTACATCGAGGTTTTCGATATAACGAAACCTCCATTTAACGAACAAATTTGGCCGGTCCCCAGCGACTTCGTTAAATCGAGGTTCCACTGTATTTGATCGCAGTCATCACTTTGCTATTTTAGTTATTACTATATTAGGGACCAAATTTGAATGTTCCTTACATGTAAGTAACCCAGATAATTTATCGTTTTTGTTCTTGCAAAGGCATCTTCTTATAAGTTAATATAATTTTTATTTTCACTGTATTTTTTGTATAAACCTTATATTATTCTGTTTAAATCACTACGCTGTTTGAAAGAAAATAATTGCTATTTCTCCAATACTTCTATGTTGTGCGACCTTTTTCTCCGGGTTTCAACCATTGCACAAAAAAGCCAACAAAGTGCTGCAAAGGTGGCTTGTCCCATCCTCGGAGACCCAGGGGCAGTTATTGGGGGCGGGAAAAAGTCAAAACGGACGAGAAAAAAATTCGGGCGAAGAAAAGTCAAGTTGTGTTCTTGACTTTTCTTCGCCCGAATTTTTTTCTCGCCCGTTTTGACTTTTTCCCGCCCCCACTAACTGCCCCTGGGTCTCCGAGGATGGGCTTGTCCTTGCTGTTTATAGGATCGCTCTGTATTTAAATTCTATTGTATGCAATCTCGTCATATTTTTTTATAGTACAATTCCCAAAATCCGTTTACTCTTTAGCGTTAGGTTGCCTTCACTAAGAGATAAAATGTTTGGTGGGCGTACAGTATGTCTAACTTGTTATTTTCTTTGAATTCTAGAACTGGTTTATTAATCATCGGAGAAAGTTGAAGAAAGAACAAAGAAAAAAATCCACGGGCCCATCTGGGGTCCGCGCAGTCCTTCCGGGGGTGTCTTTGACTCAGACGTCATGTAGGGGGTCTTTAAAGTGCACCTAACCCCAAAAATTTTTTTTCGCTAAAACAATAAAGCTTATTTTTTGGAGTAATTAGCCGCAAAAATTTTTCGATTTGGTTAAATCCTCGAATTTCTGTGCCCCCTAGAAACCGAGTTTCGTATGGTTCACGACCGAACATAAGGAGTCTGGGGAGAGTAAAGCCGTGACGTCACTTCGAGAACGAAAGCTTCGGCTGTCCCAGTCGGGCCTTTTACTCTGTGTGAGCGTGGAAGCCTTTTTGCCGCACAAGTTTTTCGCTGGGGGCTCCACAGTCGACAGATTTCTGTTTTTATCAACAATATCTTCTACTTCGTCGGATTCTGAAATGAGCTTTGACTCAGAAGACTCCGAAATTTATTATATCGCTGAAGAGAATGACGACTCGCACTTGTAAACAAAGCAAAGTGAATAGTTAAATGATGACGGCCGAGCTGATTTATATGCTGACAACTCTCTGGCCAACGAAGAATGGATAGACAAAATGAGGTGGATGCTGACAAAGAACTCGAACGAGCTCTGATGGACAGACCTGAAGGCAATGATATGTAGAAGTCAAAGAGACTGTAGCGTGTGGTGCGTATATTTACTAAATTCGCGCATTCTTCGATCTCGCATTAACATACTTTCGTATAAATAAAGTCAAGTCCGTTAACTTTCTCAAATTATTTTAACTTCACTCGTTCAACGTAGACCAAAATGATTATCCCATGACACAATGTTTGTGTTCTTTTCCTGCGAGTGTGGAAATTGTAGCGTCGCTTCCCTTCAAAACATCAGCGAATGTTATTGTTGTTATTATTATATTAGAGTGAGTTAGAAGGTTGTCAAGACTCAAAGAAGAGTGATCTTGTTCTTGAAGATATTGGTGCTGATGTTACCTTAAAGTGTGTTACTGAATATCCAGGAATTAAACCTGTATGGCCTCAGAAATGAGTTTTAAGATTAGTAGTGGGCAAATACAAAACTATCTGTCGGCTGTGCCGACTGACTGCTGTTGTTTCTCAGATAAGATGCAACAACGGCTTCATGAATCGATGGACGGTTATTCCAAATTCGTCTCGCTTAAGTCACTGAGTCAACAAAATCCCTTCCTCTCTCTGAAAATCCAGGCATCGAGCGAGATCATCTGGTTTGAAATACTCTATGGAACAGATCACCGAACTCTTGGACGGCTATCACTTTGCACGAATCGAGCCATCACTTTGTACGTTTCTTCTCTTCAGGACATCTCTCCATAAAACGTATGGCATAAAGCGGAGTACCTCCTGTAAGTTTGTTGTGTTGCTACATCACACTACAGCGCACCTGGCTAGCATTTTTTTCGAACAACTTTTCCAGCCTTTCCCACAGAAACAACTAAATATGCGAATCTCAGAATCATCGTGTTCTCGATTTGACGTCACATCCGGCCCTCGACCCATTCTCCGTTAAACTCGGTCGTGGACCAAAATGGCGGCAATTTCACGTACTTTGACGAGCCATAGAAAATCAAAGATTTAACCAAATCGAAAAATTTTTGCGGCTAGTTACTCCACAAAATAAGCTTTATTGTTTTAGCGAAAAAAAGTTTTTGGGGTTAGGTGCACTTTAAAGAGCACCATGGGCATCGAAGGCTTCCCACAATTCCCTGATCAGTGCCATGATGTGCCAAAGCAGCCACGGCTTAACGCGGTTTCGTTTGAGTCAGCATCGCATTGCATGACGCAGTCCTTTCAGTCATATACTGCTCGCTGTGCTGGAACACAGCCACGTTTGCAGCAGTCTTCCAGTGTGCCACATGCCAAGGCGCATGGGCATTTGCCGCATCAGCTTTGTTTACCATTTCCTCGTCCTACGGAAAGAATCCCTCAACAGCAGGTAGTGAGCAGTCGTCTTGCCCAGCAGACTACATGCACTTCACATCTCACGCACTATCCTCCGCCTGCAGTAGAGCCAGTTAAACCGGTTTTCTCTCAACTCCCGGCTGCAGATTTTAGACACCTTACCGATGAGTTCCCGTTCTCATATTCAATCGCAAAAGAGTTGCCACACATCTTTGGAAATCTTGATGACGACGAAATCCTGGACCGTCCGCTGACACCTTCTTTTGAGCCACCGACTGAGCCCGAGCGTTGGTGGGGAAAGGAAGAATCTCTAGTTTTTACAGACAGAACTGACTACTTGTAAATTAGTTTTCCATTTTCGAGCAAAATAAAAATATTTGTCTCCCATTTGATCAACCATCAAACGCAGTTTTGCTTATCTCTGTGTGCAAGGAGTTTTTATCAAGTGTTGTTGACGCAAGACGTAAATCAGTTATTTACTGTACCTTAATAACTGTTCGTGTAAATTAACTTTTCCCCTTGAAATTGTTTAAATTAGTCTAGGGGAAAAAGCTAATTGGCTTAGTACTTAGTCGCTAGTCTTTATTAGTATAAATCAACTAGTTCTCACAAGAAGTTGTGATATAGAAGACGATAAATAAAAAAGACAGTTCGCCAAGGTTAAGTTTGGTTCGTTGTCAAAGTTAAGATATTTGTTGAAATGTTCCACGCAAAGTTATATTATCCTAGAATGGAGCGGCCATGTTGGAGGTACTTCATGGACTGATTATTTAAACCGCAGCAAAACCAGTTACACAAGCATTTTTCCTTACTACTTAGCTTGCATTGCAGGGGTTTCCCGTGAGTTTAAGAATTATAGCGGTATTAGCTTGCGATCGAGTAGATTCGCCGCCGCTGATTTCCCTGTCGTAAACGGTCGATGCCATTTTTAACGGTCGATGCCAAGACGTAAACGGTCGATGCCATCATTGGCAACCAAGCCTTTCAGAATGAACGATGGCATATCTGCTTTAGCTTCGGCCTGGACAAGGTAGAAACTGGAATAATACACCTTTTTCGCTTGTACATTTTGTTTTCCCAATACAGATCATGTGATGATACTCAGGAGATTTGATCCTTTGTCTTGTTCATTAAAAAGAGTACATGCACACATATTCATGCTTGCATGGACCCTTTTTAATGAACAAAACAAAGGATCAAATCTCCTGAGTATCATCACATGATGTGTATTCGGAAAACAAAATGTACAAGCGAAAAAGGTCTATTCTTAGATGGAGAAAAATGCACTCACCAAATGCCTTATTTGTTCATATTCACACTGGGTTGCTTGCGGTTAGCTCCTAGCTGATGTTTGGGGCAACTGTATTATTGATGTTTAAGAATGTCACGTTTTATAATTAAATTTTGGGGAGATTTGGCGGATCAACCTGAAAGTGTAGCGGTATAAGAGGCGGATGTCACGAAACAGAGGTTCCGAGTTTGATACTAGGTGGTTACTTGCAAATTTTCCTTTTTTCTTTAATTTAGTAGAGAAAAATTCGTTTACAGTTAGAAAAAAAAATTCTAAGTGTCGCGAAAATCGCATCGACCGAGTACGAAAGGGAAATGCGCTTCGCCGCGATGTTGGATTCAGCCAAACACCCACTCCCTGAGTCCTCCCTGAGACACCTTTTTTTCTCTGCCCAAGCCCCTTCGATTAGTTTGAATTCAAAGATGGCGCCCGCTTGGTCAAAATGCACCAAAACGCGAAGCGCGTGCATTATGCAGGCTACCTAAAGTGCATGCTTAAAAAGGGACAAGTGTATATTTTTTCTACTAACGCAATCTTAGCTTTATGTCATAATCCGCCGTATCTTCGAATTTCAAATAAATGCCTATGTTGTGAGTTGCCGAATGAAAAAAAAAGAATTAAATACGCTGCGCGTTTTTGCAATTTTTTGTTTTTACTGTCACGAATTCCAAAGGCCGTCTAACTGTCGACGGGAAATATTCAGCCAAATGCAAAGAAGAGCCTTGAATGCATTGAACTTCAATATCGAATGTGTCAATGCCTTTGCTGTGAGTTTAGCTCATCTACAACGGGAGTTAAAAATTTCACTCCCTACTTGGCTCAGTAGGAGAGCTCAGTGGAGAAAAAAAACTTTACAAAACTTTCCAGCCCATCACATCTCTGGAATCTGCTAAATTGTGGCAGACACGTGACCAGTCGTAACCAGGGCCTATCTCGAGTTGAGAGAGGACCCTGGGAACGAGGATGGCAAAAGTGATACTCACCGCCTGTGACGTCACCCATTGTGATCAACGTGTCAACCAGAAGTTTGTTGGCTGTCGAAACATAGGATTCTTCATCTCTGTGGTTGGCAAAGTTTAATTATCAGAAGAATTGTTTGTAAACAGTGAATATCGCCAATCGAGCTTGAGAGTTGTAAACAGATAAACTTTGCTCTCGTGATTGACGAGGAAGAAACTTTAAGTTGCCCTCGCGGCCTTTTAATTGGATTTGAGAATTTGATAACGTCACGTGCACACACTCTAGTTTGTCGTAAAAGGCTGGAGTCACACTTAGGACAACATCGAGACAAGTATATTTTGATGACATAATAATAATAATAATAATAATAATAATAATAATAATAATAATAATAATAATAATAATAATAATAATAATAATAATAATAATAATAATAATAATAATAATAATTATAATTATAATTATAATTATAATAACAAAAATGAATACATATATATCGCATTCCTGTCATCAGTTGACCGCGCCAAAACCCTACGCGGACAAAAAACTTGTCTACGGAGACAACTTTTAAAAGGAGCCCTGGTCTTGCCTCGGAGCAGGACTTTTCACGAACAACAAACATTAAATATTATTCTTGCAATTAAACTGTCAGTCAAATTCAAGAAAACCTTCAAAATGCAATAAATTCTATTTATTTGATTATTACTTGCAAGCTTTACGGTCGATTACGCCCGTCTAGTTACGAATTTTTGGCAAGCCCGCGAGGTCAAGACCAGGACAGCTATCCTTGGCACACTCAGGTGAGAACAACAATGCACAACCACAGCAATTTTCACGAAATACCTTTACGCCAACAACGGCAGTTTTGACGGGCTTCCAGCATCCCCCTCAGCCAGCCAGCATGCCCTCTCGAACAGCCCAGCTTGAGTTTAAAAAGGTAGCCTGAATATACAGCCAGAAGCAAAGCAATTTTGCGCTGATTCATAGTGATCTGTTAAGCAATCCCCTTCGCGGGAAATATATTCGAGAAAGCCTACTCCAGTTACATGAGCTGACAAGGCTTGCTTAGCGCATGATGATGTCACGGGCAGTTTTATCGACATGTACAAGTGCACTCCTAAAACGCAACTTTTTAAGACAAGACAAGACAAGACAACTTTATTATTACATTTTTTACACATATTATACAGTAGACAGACCTGGCACCGCAGGTAGCAAAAGCTAATTGAGGCGGGCCATGAACAATTGCAGGCCAAAGCGGGCAATTTGGGGCGCTGCTAAGCACTATTTTGCTTCGCAACGCAAGGTTTGCTTTCGGCCCCTTTTGGTCTAAAGGTCCCACTTCCGGGTACGCGATGTGACTGAAACACTCCCCGCAATAAATAACAAACGAAGTTTTTACCAGTCTCTCTCTTACAGCGAGTTAGTGTTTTCCCTCTATTTTTTTCGGAAAGGGTCAAGTTTGTAAGCACGGGATAACCTTTCGCAGGAGCTCATCACCCTTGTGATGGGCTCCTGCCTTTCCTCAAAGTCATTTTCCAAGAAGAGAAGTTAGCATGCGTTGTTAATGTTTGTTTACGTCTTCATAAGGAAGTTGTTGAGTACATATGACTTCCGGTTGAGCGATCGAATTGTGGGTAACAACGCAGGCGCTCTTGCATAAGGAGGCAGACCCGGCTGTGATGGAACGTTGTGCTTGTTCGTCCACTGGAACAACTTTCAACTTCTGACATTTAAAGATTTCACGGCAGTGAGATGGCGATGGACGCAAAATATTGATCGACCAGGTTCATTGTGTGTCCATAATGACTTCTCCGAGCATACCAGAGGGTCTTCAAACTTTCCTTCGTCACGCTCAGAGTTTGCACCCTGCCAATAACCCTCGTCGAGAAAATGGCTTTGCCAAAGAATTTCAGGTATTTTATTTCTTATCCAGAGTGCTAAATGTTATTGAACAGAGCGGGAAGCAAGAATTGCATGCTCAAAAACCACTTCGATCTTCACAAGCATCGAAACATTCAACGCAAGGATCGGAGCTGAAACGACCAAAAGCGAAATATCGATAAACCTGTTATCTATATTTGCAACTGTTTTCCGCAATGTCCAAGATAAATCGATTATTCATAAGCTAATGAACAGAACCTTATGTCGTAGTCCGTTCGTTTCACTTTCTCTTTGATATCTGTAGTTAGCTGTAGCAGAGAGAAAAAGTAAATTGACGTTTGCCTCGATATGCTTTTTATGCAATAACTTACTTAGCTGACAAGTATTAAAGAATATTAAGCATAGATAAATTTAACTTTATTACCTGTAAGTCAAATCTCATCTTAAAAGATGACCAAGGACTAAAGATTGCCATTGAAGTCATGCCCAAAAATTAAATAATTGTTGAATTCCATTACATGTATGTTACGGTTGAAGTGAATCCCATGGCACATCAAGTGGTTTATGTTTTCTTTTGTAAGATAAGGGCTCTGTGTGGTCTGATAGCTAATATACAAATATTTAATGAACACATATTCATGTTTGACTTAAATTCTTATTTTGCAAACTTGTAACTGACTAGCTCTTCCATTTAACCAGGTTACCCAGTTTATTGGGTGACCGGACAAATTAATTTTGTTGGGGGAGGGGCAGGGGAGGGGAGAAGGAGCTGTGTGCTATTAAAGTTGATGCTTGATATCCAATATAGAGAGGGGGGGGGTGGCCATATTGCTCCACCTGGAGACTGGCTTTTAACAGTACATGTATATATATGATGTAGAATCCCAGTATGGTGTTGTTCTAGAATTTACCATACCCAAATTTACGATAATAATTAGCCAATCAGGAGCTGACTGGCTACTATCCTCACATCCTGTGGTATTAAGTCACTGTTAAGATATGGCTATAATATCATGGTTTCTTGGTTGTATCTGGGTACAGTAAATATTTAACTAGCTTTTAATCCTTGGTTCATTTCAAAGAGATATCAGGCTTGTTTGGTCTTGATATGGTTGTTTGGGATTGAATACTTCTCACAAAGACCCATACTGTGGCTTGACTAAACTCCAACCCCAAAGCTTACAGCAAACTCAGTTTGGCTGTATAGTCTTCCTTTAAACCGTATGCCTTTGAGCCCACCTGTCTGCTTGGAATGTCCTTGGAATCGCCTTTAACCATGGGGTGGGTAAGGATATTTTCTACAGAAAATGTAGCTGATTACTCACTGGCACGAGCCAATGGCATTCTGGCTAATAACAGATTATGCTAGAAAAAATTCCAAAATTTTGCCTAGTGTGGTGGCTGCTACAAATCTGATTCCATTTAGTGACTGACAATCAAAGCTGTCAATATGCGGCCTCGTAGGTATCATTTATTTTAAATGATTTTGCAGTGGTGCCCAGTCATGTGCATTGATATGGTAACTGAAGAGTTCTGCACACTTACTAGATGTATATCTTCAACAAATCAGATTTCACTATTTCGTGAAAAGACCAGCTTGTGATGTGCGTGGTAGAAGATATATGTTATTGACATGTCATGATATCTATTTTAAGTAGGTGAAATGATTTGGTTGATAGCATGAAATGTTTGTTTTAATTTCCTTGTAGCAATTAAAAGATATGTCTTCCAAGTTGAAGAAAAATCCAGAATATGTAACGCATCATGGAGAACTCGAGTACAATCGGCCCAAAAACCGATACAAAGACATTATGCCATGTAAGCATTAATTTATATTTCTTTGTTTTTAATGACCTGTTTATGGTCACACTGATAGGATTGTTTATTGGTTGCCTGCAAAGAGCATCTGGTTTTTGGATGGTTGAAACAAGAGCCAAACAACCAAAGTAGAATGATGCTCTTGTAGGCTGCAATACTGTATATTCAGGACACACCGACCATTTTTTTTAATTCTTTAACTCCTGGCCTGGGTATTTCAAAGCCCTAACCTTTAAGAAGCTACAGCTGTACACCAGGATCAGTGAGAAGTTTGGTTTATTTAGAAGTTTTGTGACTTTCCATTTAAGGTTTTCTTTTTGTATTGTTTACCCCTCCATACCCTCTATAATCTCAAACAACACAGAACATTGATTAAATAAGGACTATATATATAAAAAAAGATATTTATTACTGGTATCAAGCAAGAATTGATAATTTGGTTAGCTTTTAATCCTTGGTTTGCGTTAACTTACTTCTGAGCAACTTGGCACTGTTCTCCATGCAAATGGTGTCTGCAAAAGATTGAAAAAAGTATTGCATGGTTTCACAGCGTGCATGCAATATTTGAGCATTTTTATGGCATCATTTCAACTACTGACAGTGGAACTCCACCTTATGACCATCCTGTTAATTTGGCCACCTCATTATTATGGCAAATTTATTTTGGCCTGAACAAATGCTCTGTCAGTCATTTTCTTATTTCAAGAACCCCTTTAGTATGGCCACCCTGTCTATAATATGGCCACATTTGTTTGAGCCGTTAGTGACTGGATTAACAGGGTTCCACTGTACATGTATACAACAATAATTAATAAATAATTGCCAGCACAGTGGATTTAGCTATTTCTTCTAACACAATAGAAGAACCTGCTGAAAATTAGCATTATTTAATATATAATGCATATCTTAAGTGATGTTTTGACAGGTATGGTCTGTACTTTTCTGGTAATTCCTTCCACTTAATACCAAATGTTTATTTACAACTTATTTAATTTTGCAGTTGATCATAATCGTATCATCCTGCCAACATTGGCCGGAAAACCAGGATCTGATTATATCAATGGAAATTATGTCAAGGTGGGAATGAACTTGATGCTATTAAACTATTCGGTAACGTGGCAGAACCAGACCTTGAGCTAGGGGGGGTTGGGGGTTTGCTTGCCCTGATGGCTTTTCTTCCTTCTGTGATTGGGGGGAGGGGGTCCTCCCTTAGATCTGCCACTGAGTGAGGAGGATTGGCCATGCTAATGTCATACATGGCACAGCATTTCATTGATGCTTGGACTATCTCTCTCCACTCAGAAATAAATTTTAACTTGTATTAGTTAAGATTATGTTTTGTTTAGGGCAAATGGGGTATTAGTGTGTGGAGAGAATTGTGTAACCTAACAAAAATCCAAGAGTGAGAGAGTGGTAATCTTTAATGTCAGACTCTTAAGAACAAAATTATTTCTGTGGAAGCCTGAATCTATGGGGGTTTCTTGCGGACAAAATTTTGAACGTGAATGCATCAATGTTTTGTTAACAAATTATTGTTATGCATAATACAAACTGGAAAATAACATCAATTTTGTCCGGGATATATCAATTTTGACATACATCGATGTTGTATACCATACATCGCTTTACTGAATCATTTGTGTGTGACTGCATATAACTGTTCGATAAAAATAAAGATGAGGAAGCGGAAATTAATAGAAGTCACCGGAAGACGGATAGAAGAAGATGCCAACATAGCAGAAATAGAAGAGGAATAGGGAGATGCACGGATTTGGCTGCCCAACATTCGACATATTTTTTATTCCTTTGGTAGACTACCAAATGGCTTAGAAGGACAAAGGAATACTGCGTCCTGATACTCGGCTTGATTTTTTTAGTCACCCTTTTAACTGAAGTTGGGGGAGATCTTAGATTTAAACGCACTTCAGGTATGAACGACTCCTACGGTTCGTGACAATTTTGCCTCATTAGCATATGATAACTCATTAGCATATGATAACTGCAGAGTTTTTGTTGTTAAGTTTGTTTGAAGCTTGAGGAAAACTGGACACCGGTAGTCCCAAACTAGAACCCAGGCCCATCCATGGAACGCCTGGAGGTTGAACATTGTTTACAAACAAAAGGCATGTTTTTCGTCACTGTTTTGGGTGAAAACCTTCTTTAAAATGATCAATCTCTTGGCAAATTTTGCTTCTGAGGATGGTAAACAGTTGCTTTCTCACATATGTGTAGCGATTTTCTAGTTTTATGCAGAAAAATGCCCAAGGATGCAGTAGATGCAGAAGTAGGCGAATTACGCGGATCCGCACCATCGCATCCTGACAGATGCTCTGTTGTAGTGTTCTTCTATCTCCGCTATATTAAGTTCTTCTTGCCAACTTCCGGTTACTTCTATTTCCGCTGCCTCATCTTTTTGGCTTATTGAACATCTTTTAGTTGTGTGAGGTCAGGCATAAATGATTTAGGAAAGCGATGTATGCTATACAACATCGATACATGTATGTCACTCAAAATTGATGTATCCTGGACAAACTTGACTGATGTTATTTTCCAATTTGTATAATTTCTTACACATTATATTATTAACTTATTTAACAAAACATTTATGTATTCAAGTTCAAAATTTTGTCCACAAAAAAATCCCATATGAATCATCATACCTAAATAATTATAATTATAAACGGGTAAAAAAGGTTAAGTCTGCATACGAGCCATTAGTGGCCCATCAGGCCGGAGATTATCCTGGTTTCTGTAGCATGAAGGGACTAGGAGTGTTTGTACTTTCCCTTGGATGGGATGCGAGTCCAACGCAGGGTTACCCCCCAGCACTAAGTTTGCTTGTACCCATTTATACACCTACAGTACCGCCTGAAAGTATTGACCCATTTGCCGCGTTCTTGCCGCGGGGCCTCCACGCGTCAATGACGCGGTATTCCCGCACCCAACCTCGTCTTTACCTAGGTAAAACCGAGGACGGCATTCGTCCTGCCGCGGCAGCATTTTGAACGAGGTATTACCTCGGTAAGAAAGACGCGTCCAGTTTGAGTAGCATTTTGTTTCCTAGCAGTTTCTTCGCGACAAAGCGTGCTTGAATGCTCAGTCTTGAATCTGCATTTTCATCGCACCGTAGCATTTGATAAAGCCGATCATCGATGGCAGTTACGAGATTGATAACACAAGGGAAATTTGGTAGCTACATTATATGAGCTTCATCAAAAATATCTGTAACTTAGTATAAAATGTCGTGGTACATATGACTCCTTCACGTTGTGTTAAGCATTCGATTTCGCCATGAAGAATGCGACATCACGGGTTCGCCATCTGATTACATGTCCACCAGCTTGTGTCCACGCATCATGCAAACGGCCGAGAAGAGTGAAGAAAGCAATGGCTCTGATATTCATTTCGATGAAGAGAAACCAGGATAATACATTTAAATTTTTATTTTGTTGCCATCAGAATCATTCGTACTTCTCTGTTTCTTTGCGCTTCGCTTTGTGGCCGGCAGAAAACAGCTACTGCTGTTTATGCCTCGTTAATCGTTCTTGTATAGCTGTCAATAACTCAGCGACTGGAGTTTTTCTGGTCCAAGTTTTGTCTCTGTTTCCTTGCAGCCGATCGAGATGTAAGCTTTATTACATGTAAGAATATATAAATTCTACTGTTTTTCGTGACGTGGAATCTGCATCAAGGAGACCACCAAATCATGAACGAGAGAAACCATCAACGGCTTTTTCACAACTACCTGTTTAATTAAGACACTTCAAACGTAACATAACTTAGCACACAGTTAAAGCAAGAACGGAACATAAAAATAAGCCGCCATTTATCGGAACAAAACCAATGCTCTGCTCGTTTTGCTTGAGTGCGTCGGTGACATGTCATCAAAACATATGTCAAAACAATGATAACAATCGATCTGTTTTCACAACAAACAGTCTCCTGAACACGGTTCGCACTTCAGAATTTTTAACCCCAGGGTTTGTGTAGATGACACAAATTTATTCAGATAAATATATAAGCTCGTGACTGCTTTGCAAATCGTAAACCTATCGGTCGATCAAA
>JAHPZR010013410.1:0-15000 GCA_019787425.1 Platygyra sinensis
AATAGTAAAATTATTGCCCAAGAACACAACACAATATCCCCGGCCAGGGTCGAACCTGGACTGCTTCGTCTGGAGGCAAGCATACTAACCACAAGGCCTCCACAGGATTGGGTAGTAGAGTTCCTTAGCCCTTTAATTCCTAATTATGTTCTAATCAAGTTTTCTATCCATGTTCAACATCACTTTAAAAACATTTTACCTGTGGTGAGCGAGCTATAGATGGTGGAATGGAAAAATAGTATCCTTGTTGAACTCCCTTGAGAGCATTTGCAGGTTTCCCATCAAATGCATGCAACAGAACATTCTTGGCACCTAAGGATGAAAAAAAATAAAATTTAATTTTAACTATTTTTATTTAAGACCCCGTAGCCAAAGGGAATCAAACAGGTTCTGGTAGCATTCTGTCTAACAATATAAAATATCCTTGTTGTCCTTGTTATGCAATATCTTTAACTCAAGTCAAAATATGGGGTATGACCCTCTGTTCTAAGTGTTAAAAGAGGAATTTAAACTCATGTTTACAGGTTGAGAAGTACCATGTTCTTGTAGCATTTCAATGACATGTCTCCCTGCTGATCGGGAATGGACATTTCTGCAAACAACGACACACCACATTAAACAAAATACTTTCAACAAAGTCAAAAAAGGTTAAAACAGCACATCAAATTATCTTAGAAATGCTCTTCAGATGTTTCCTTTTTCATTCTCAAAATGTAGTGTACTTAACAACTAAGCTAATTAACAATTAAGTGTGGAACACTAAGGGATAGCATGTAGTTATTTGAATATCATTTATTTTGATAATTAAAAATAATGTACCCACATACAAAGGGAGGTCAAGCTCTTGGGCAAGTTTTATCTGCAAAAACAAAAGAGGCACAATTTTTAAAATTTTAAAATTATCTCAATTATAGATTTATAAATATTTCAAATAACCAGGCATTTGATCAGTTAGGTACAGTCTATGGGCTGACATAGGATTGTAAAATGGTAAATATGAAAAGAAATCTCAAGCCTGAAGGGATTATTTACCTGTCGGCTAAACACCTCTCGCTGCACATCTTTATCTTCCTCCTTGCTTGTAAATCTTGGAGTAAAATCTAAACCAACCTTCATTACGAAAACGACAGACAAACAAATTAATATGGAACCGATGAAAAATAAATAATGCATCCTAACTATCATGGATGAAACAGGACTTATGGTCATGCTGGATGGACCAAGTGGATGAGGAACTACTGATATCCTATAAAATATTTACTCTCAACCTCCCAGAGTATCACTACACTATGAGAATGAGACTTCTCGGGAGGTGTATGGGAGTGAGAGAGTCAATGTGGGGAGGTGTGAGGATTAACATGGCTTCAGTGAAATGATAGATTGCATGTCAACTGGGAAGCTCGGTTATGTTGGCAACTTGGTCACTTGTCGACTTGATCATGTGATGATTTGATGAAAATTTATTTCCATCGCTGCAAGAAGGTTGTACTTCCTTCAGGCATGTGGCACTCTCTTACCTCTCCAATGGCCACCAGCTTTACATGATTCTCTCTGATAAACTCCTCAACACCATCAAGATCCTGTAACATTAGAGCAAGATTGAGCAGAAGGTTTAATAATAATTATCTTATTACTTTATCTCAAGCTGAAAAGCTCATGTCGGTTACAATTTTGATGATACCAGAAGCAAGATGCTTCATTACTTCTGGCACTTATTTTCAGTTTCTGGATTACTACAAAGATTTTACCACTACATTACACTCCACAACAGTGGAGGAACATGGGGAAGGTACCCATAAGGCAGGTGGAGCCACATACTACCAGCTGAGCATGGAGGGTAACCATGACAACCCTATGATCCTCAACTACCAGGAACCATCACTGACAATGAATCTTTTCTTCAGTGGAAAAGTGAATGTATACTATATACCTCCCTAGTGTGAGGATGCAGCGTGAAATGACGCAACACAAACAAAATGGATTGACCTGCTATGAAGTAGTGGTAAATTGACAGACCCCTCCCCTCCCCTCCCCAAGCAAAGTAATATGACTACCCCACATCAAGGAGAGAAAATGGCTGGCCAGCAGTTGTCGTAAGTTTAATTACACCTAAATTATAAGACTTGTGTCTTGCCCAACAACATAGTCAAGGAACCCAGCCAGGGTTAAAATCAAGAACACTGGATCAAAGAGGCAAAGCATTAACTCTTAGGTCACCCAGGGCTCGAGACTAACGGTAACCAACTAGCCACAGACTAGTAAAAATTCCATTTTGGCTAGTGGTTTTTGCCCTTCACTAGCCATTTTGGCTAGTGAAAATTTGTGAGCACTACAAGGCCCAGAGGAAACCAATTAAATGTTATTTCAAATTTTTCGCAAAATGAGCGCACCATCTGGAGGTGAAATACGCTTTGTTGGAAAATTTGAATGATGCCTATGTTGGCAACTTTTAAATTAAGTTAAGATGGCACAAATTATTGAGTTCATGAGAAATTGTGAATCAGCATTTTGAAAGAAAGGAATGTTCTTTGACCGTGAGTTCAGCGAGTTCTGTGAGAATTTCTCACGGAAGTGAAAACTTCGGTTTTCGTTGTTGTGTGACGTGTATAATTATAACGTCGATGCCTATGTTTGCAACATACAGGTGGAATGAATTGTTTTGTTCAGAAAATCGTGAATCAGTATTTTGAAAGAAAAGAATGTTTTTCGGCGCCACCAGTTCGGAAGTTATGATGCCGGTTCTGTGAGAATCAAGGCCATAAAAACTTTGTACTTGTTAGTAATCAACTGTTGATTATTCAAAGCACACTGCAAACTACAGAGGCTAGCATTTACTTGACTTCAAGCGATGATGGATATTAGAGTATCTGGCTAGTGAAAAATTTGTTTTGGCTAGTGAATCAAACCTGTCACTTAAGCCACTGGGCTAGCAAGCTGAAAAGTTAGTCTCCAGCCCTGCCACCTCACCCTTCCATCTCATCCCAGTATCCAGGGGGGGGGGGGGGGGGGTGATCCAAAATAAAAAGGACGGGGGTGTTGGTCATGTCTTTTGAGGGTTAAAAAGCAACTTTAGTATGTCTTAGGGTGTTCTGCCTTCAAAGGTCCACAGCAGGAGCTTCTATGGTACCTTTTAGGATATTGAACAGAAAGGAAATGATAGAATTTAATTTGTTGTTTTAGAATATGGCAGCTCTTAGGGGTGAAAATTGCAAGCCACACCTACAAAACAGGATCTTAGTGGCTCAGTTAGAAGTTCTTTTGCAAATTTCCAACCAGCCATCCCATCCTGTTCATATTGGATTCTCCCCCCCCCCCCCCCCCCCCCAGGCCCAGTATTAACAAAACTATAAAACTATGAAGCAGTTATCACTAAAATACAGAAATGTTCATTTGAACAGGAATCAGGGCATAGTATGGAGAAAATCTCACTCGTTCTGCTTTTTACATACTTCAAGGGTGGCACTGCGATCAGGACACAGGCTCTGTACAGGATGAACACCAACACAAGGAGCTATGAAATCTGGATACCTAAAATATAAAGTGCATAAAACACCATTAGAGGTGTCAGATTTGTATCAGCCTCGTCAATCCAAGTAAAATGATGCTCAATATTAATAAAGGCAAAAAAAAAATGTATAGGACAGAGCTAATTACATGTATGTGACCCCTCAGAAGAAATCATTTAGATAGAAACTTTCTCTAACCAGAGTTTTATTCTCACACTAAATGAGAATGGGTCTACTTGGGAAGTGTATGGGTTGAGTGGTTATAACTGCAGGGAGGTAAAACAATCAATGTAAGACTGCTTCTATCCATTCTCTGGTAAATCATGAAAAGAGAAAGCCCTAAGCTACTGGGAAACTCTAAATATACATGAATATAATCCTAGCATTTTATTTTTATTGCCCAAAGTAAATGCCTGAGAGTTTGTTAACTCCAGAAAGAGGCAAAATGATTTAACTTAATATAAATTTGAACCTTTCATGAAGATTAAGCATTCCAGCAAACTCAGCCTTAAATTCTGTCACACCAACAATGGCTCTCACTCCAACCTAACAAAATAAATAGCCAAAACAGCGTGTAAAGAAACTTTACTTACTTTTGTCTGATACCCAGGGCTAGTTGTTTTCTCAACAAGGCCTTTCACTAAAATCCAAATATGGCCCAATAATCTTTCTTTAAATACAATTAAAAATATGCCAGAAAAGGCAGACATGGCAACTCCAAGAATCTTAGTTTCAGATTTTATTTAGTAAATTATTTATTTTCTTTTTTTGTGGGACAGTAGGAGGGGTGGCTAAACATTAGTCACTTCTCCCTCTTAGCATACAGGAGAAAGAAGCCTAGCTATGTGGCTGCCCATGAGTCCTAAGAAGAAAATAATCAAGATTGATCACAGCCAATATCTGCAATAACTTTGGTTATCCCTAAGACTTTTCATTTACATTATTTTGTGTTCTTGCAAAGTCATCCAGATAGAGGAGTTCACTCTCTAAGAGGCATTACTGATGGGTAATCAGGGCAAATTTACAAAGAAGGAAAGCAATATTATAACATAACAAATGTTCGCCTTTGTTTTTCTGCTCTGATTTCACATTTGGAGATGAAAAAACATGTACTGTGAACAGAGAAATCCTTTTTACATGTTTTACCGGCATTTTTGAACCGATCAAGTGATTGTTATGGGCATAGGAACTGTTTTTTTTTTACGGTTAAAACAAAATAATTTGATCAAATATCAGTTGCTCAAGCCACAAAAATAAACATCCCCATTAAGTACTCTGATAAGTTGACAAACGCTAGCTCAGTGATTCAAAAACAGTGGCAAATGTAGCGAAAGGGTTTCTCTATAGTTTTTACAGTAAAACTAACTTCACAAAAACAAAAGTCAAAACGGAAATATGCAGAAAAACATGCACACATATTTTGCCGCTTTGTTTCTCTGCAATCTTTCCCTGATTGCTCATAATGCCCCTTAGAGCGCGAACTCCTCTATTCCAGGCTGATCCTCGGTGTAAAAACCTGTGACACTCACCAGTGATGTAAAACAAAGAAAACAAAGAAGTGAAAATAATAGACCCTACCCCTGACAACAGGGTTGGACGCCATTCGGGCGAGTGACCCTCAAAATGCACTCGCCCGGACCAGTTTTCACTCGCCCAAAAAGTTCCCGCCCACTCCCCTTCCAACCCCCGCGTCTTTCCAACCATTTTAGTCATCTTTTATTCCTTGGACTGATCACAGGTAGCTTTCAGGGCTTTTTCCTTCCTTTTTCTCTTCGACTACTTTGGAGACTCTTGAAATATATATCCACATTTTTTATTTTGTACGCGATCAGTTTACGGGAGAACACGCAGTGATCAGAAAGCTGGGAAAGTACGGAAAACAATTCCCTTGCAACGTCATCAAGAACTATGGCAGACCGAGGATTACTTCCTCAATGAAAAATTCTATTTAAAGACCTTAAATCCCAAGGAAACACAATGGAAGCACTTACTTTATATTTCAAGTAGATTTTTTATTGATGAATCTTCGTGAAATCCCGGCAGTTTGCGAGCAAACGTGTCTGTTCTTCTCAGGAGTGGTCTCTATTTTAGGCGCCATATCTACCTGATCACCGATGGCTCGATAGTGACCAGCAGTATTACTTTGTACAAGTACATGCGATATGTAATTATCACTAGAGGGAAGCCATATTGTTTAGCTGAATGTAGTATGTCACTTGCTTTTCGGAATACAAAACTTTGTAAAATAGAAATGGTAAGTTTATGTTTAGGAATTTTCTTGCCAAAATGGAGTGTAAAAACATTATTTTGATATTTAAATAATTTCTTGGTGACAAAAATTGCACTTGCCAAATGGGCAAGTCATTGAGAATTTGCACTCGCCCGACACTTTTCACACTCGCCTGGGTGAGCGGGCGAGTGCTAATGTCCGACACTGTGACAATAGCTATAAAAGAAAGAAAAACTTTGGTTTTGTCCTGGTGTATCGGTAAACAAGGGAATAACCATTGTTCTTTCTTCAGACCTCTCAAGTCTCACGATTTTGTTGTGAGACTCACGGTTTTCAGTTCAATCTCACGGTCTCACGACAAGACAGACAAATCTCACGATAAATAGAGGCACAAGCTGACAGAATAAATTTCTTGTTGTATAATTTCATTTTTGGCTTGCTTAGGTGGTTTCTTACGCCAATTCTGTGCGAATCCATAGTTAAACTTAACAAACCGTTACTAAGTTCAGTCCATGACGGACTGTCGTCTATGACCATATATAGCACTTGTTCCAAATTAGGTCATCATCACCAGTCTCCCACATTTTAATCATGTTTTCAAAATGGCGGAAGTTGCCGATGAACCTAATGAAATTTTAAGCAGGAAAAAACACTTTCTCTTAATTAGAACCTGTGTTACTTGGTTTTGTCTGCCGGTCGATCAATCTCCCGATTTTTACTGAAATCTCCAGATTTTTTTGCATCAGTCTCCAGATTTTCGGTGTTTTGAGGTTGAGAGGTCTGTTTCTTTGTTAAGGAGCCACTGGTTAGCTGTAGTGTATTGTTTGGTCTTTTGTATCAGCTCTTGTGAACCGGTATATGAGGACAGAGCCAAAACTTCACAGGTTTTCACACCGAGGTAAACCCATCTTCCAGGAGAAACAAAGATGAGGTGTCGACGACGCAATGAAGGATGAGCGAGGGGGTAAAACTGCATCATTGTAAGAACCTGTGAAACTCACCAGTGACGTAAAACAAAGAAAACAAAGAAGTCAACATAATAGATCCTAACCCTAACAATAGCTACAAAACAAAGAAAAAGTTCACAGGTTCCTTACACCGAGGTAAACCCCAATTTGAATTCTTGTAGTTGATCCTCCTAGAATTTCAGGACCTCTTGGTGTTTTCTACATCTACATCTACATCTACATCTATTTTGTCGGCAACAACTATATACAGTCAAGTACAGTTATCACGCCAACATTAAATTAAAAAATAAATAAATAAATAAATAGATAAAAATAGTATATATACAAGTTGCAATAAATAAAAGTGGTATGAATGAGTAACTAGTGAGCAATCTCAGATAGTGCAGAGTGTTATGCTGGACTGTAAGTACATTTTGAGTCATCAGCTGCCTGTATGTAACTTGTTAGTTCAAGGCCCAAAAATAACTTACAATTACTGTTTGTCAAGAAGGTTTTAAATTTTACTCTGGTGTTTTACGTTGAACTAGCACACGTGATAATTTTATTTTTTCAACGCCAACATTTGTAACTTGATACTTTTGTTTTCCTCGCAAAGTTTGTAACATGATACCCTTGTTTTCCCAAAAACATATAAAGGAAAAATGCTGGCTTTTTTTCCTGCTGGAGAAAAATGAACTAATGTTATTAACTTATGAAAAAAAATGGAAGAGGAATGATTTTGTTTCATTCAAGAGACAAATTTTCATATCGTCCATAAACAGTTACTAATTTAATTATCAAATAGTCGCGTCGTGTCTCGGAATAGCACGTTTGTCACGACATTACTACCGTGAACTTTTTAATGTCGCTACATTTGTAACTCGGAAATGTTTAGGGTGAATACATTTGTGAACTTCTTGTTCTCTTTCATGGGGGGAGAAAATAAACAGACGGCTGAGGAGATCCATTCGTTTTCTTTAAAGCTTAGCAAACACGAAATAGTTTAAAAATAGCACACAACATTTTTTAACCGAGCTAGGGATGATTCCAAACGATACGCTGTCACAAAAGCCTTCTTTGCACTTAAAAGGAAAACTGACATTACCTGAAATATAACTGCTATCGCCCGTTAACCCTTTAAGCCCCGATAGTGCCATATGGCACTCTTGCGTGACTGCATCTTATTCCCGAGAGTGCCATATGGCACTCTGAGACCTTTGTGTATTGTGGCCAATCAAAACCACTGTTATATTGCTGCCAGGCTGCTCCATTGTTTTTCAACCAATAGAAAAGAGTTTTAGCTTTCATTTCACGTGTCAAACGTGACAGGCTTTCACCAAGCATCACGATGAAAATCGCAACTGAAGTTTGATGGCGTCCGATAGCGAAAGTGAAGTCGAAGAGGACGTGTTCTTGGGATTTGACGAAGAAGATAGAGAAGTTGTTGCTGCTTGGAGGGAAGCAAGATTCGAAGCTAGAAATCAGAGTGATTCGGAGTCGGATATTTCCGTCTCTTCTGTTTCTACTGAAGACCTATCAGACTTAGAAGAAGAGGAAGACGAAGAAGAAACGTGGAACGAAAACCCAAACCCGGTTGAGGTCTCGCCATTCACTGAGACTTCTTGCCCAACTTCTGGAGTTGCAGAAGATGGAACTGCAATCGATTTCTTTTATTTGATGTTTCCAGAAGAACTAATAGAACAAATTGTCGCTGAAACGAACCGCTATGCACAGGAATGCATCGCTACGAAGCCAGACGGCGAATGGTATGACACAACGCTCGATGAAATGAAAGCCTTTATCGGTCTTCACGTGTTGTTCGGCATCAAACGGTTGCCTGCAAATCGCCTTTACTGGAGCGAGGATCCACTCATTGGCGTCCCTTTCGTTCAAAAAGTAACATCAAGAAATCGCTTCGACAAATTGTCGCAGTATTTTCATGTAAATAATAATGCAAATCAAGTTCCTCGTGAAAATCCTCGACATGACAAATTGTTCAAAGTTCGCCCTGTTCTTGATCGTGTCGTTCAATGTTGTAAAATGGAACTGAGACCTCAAAAAGATTTATCCATTGATGAAGCGATGGTAAAGTTTAAGGGACGGCTTGGAATGAAGCAATATATGCCAATGAAACCCATTAAGCGTGGAATTAAAGTGTGGGTTTGCGCCGAAGCGTCTAGCGGCTTTGTCTGTGACTTCCAAGTTTACACAGGAAAAAGACAAGATGGCGCCGCGGAACAAAACTTAGGTTATCGTGTTGTTCACGATTTAACTCGGAACTTTACTGGCAAGAATCATCATGTCTTTTATGACAATTTCTTCTCGACAGTTAAGCTTGCTGAAGATCTGTTGGAGGATCAAATTTATTCGTGTGCAACGACAAGAGCAAACAGGAAAGACTTTCCTAAGGATCTTGCAGCGAACAATCCTCACGTCAAGCGATTGAAGCAAGGAGAGGCGCTTTTTAGGCGAAAGAACAATGTCATTGCAACGACATGGAAGGACAAAAAACTTGTTCACTTTATCAGTACTGAAAGTAATCCAGTAGGAAACGAGACTGTAAACCGAAAGCAGCGCGATGGAACTATTGTTCAGGTGCCAACTGTTCCTGTTGTGAAGACTTATAACAAGAGCATGGGAGGCGTAGACCTTCACGATCAGTTGCGTGGGTATTACGCTCTCGGAACTAAATCAAGGAAATGGTGGCGTTATCTTTTCTGGTTTTGCATTGATCTCAGTATTGTCAATGCTTTTATCTTGGAACAAAAGGCCATAAATCATCGTTCAAGAACGCAGCTCAAATTTAGAGTCGAACTTGCCAAGAACCTCATCGGGGATTTCACAAGCCGTGGAAGAACAGCAAGTTCTGGGCAGACAGAGGCTGGACATTGGCCGATTACTTTTGATAAAGGACGATGCAAACGATGCCTCAAACGAAAGAAGACAACGTTTTGCAGAATGGGTTGCCAGCGCTGCAACAAACGTGTTTGCTTGGATTGCTTCCCGAATCACATCGGTGACCTGAGCTAAGCGTCACAAGCGCGCGAAATTCAAATTTCAAGTATTGAACATTTGCTTCGTTTACTTCGCAATAACCAGACCTTGAGACATAACTTGAAATCGATTTTATTGTACATAGACATATTTATTGATGCTGTTGCATTTTGGTAGGATTTAGCTAGTATTTGATCATTTTTTTTGCCTCTTTATTGCAAGGTCACATTGTGTACTAGTGTAAACAATGACATGTTCCGGACTTGTGCAATGTTTCTCTTGCTTCAGCTCGCTTGATGATTGATCATTTGCTGTAGTTAAGGTCTAGAATTAGAGATAAATTGTTGCTGAACATTTTTTGTCTTGAGTGTTTTTTTCTTTTGCCTTGTAGTTTTTAAGATATAAGACAAAATTCTAAGCATGGTAAAAATTGGACATTTGAGTCCTGCAATGCTGGTTGGGCTCTGGGAATAGGGGCTTATGTTTCATCAGTTTCCTGTGGGGCTTAAAGGGTTAAGAGGAGTGTGGTATCGCACGCATGAATGCTGAACTCGAGAACGGATTGTATCATCCTGACAGTGCTAGAGCGCATGCGTCTTACATGTTGTGTTCTACCACAAGGAAAAGCACTTAACGTTC
Source organism: Platygyra sinensis (assembly GCA_019787425.1). NCBI lineage: Eukaryota > Metazoa > Cnidaria > Anthozoa > Scleractinia > Merulinidae > Platygyra > Platygyra sinensis. The sequence goes on from JAHPZR010013410.1 coordinate 10,317, forward strand.
AAGTGTAATCGTGTATGAAACGTATCGTTTACCTAACATATAGTTAACACTTATGCTAATCAATCTGCGCATGCGCTTCAAGCAAATTGTTTTTGTTCTTAAGAGCGGAATAGTACCACAAGGATAACAAGAGAATATTGGAATCATATATAGTTTTCTGATGTTATGAGCGAAGTAATGTAAGTATGGTACGTTTTACGTAGCAATCTTAGGGACCTACCCCACCCGCTCAAAAGAAGGCTAATTAATTAATTGAAATTAATTAATTAAACAAACATTAAAGTTTACACCTTATTGCCATAGTGCCTTATTGCCATATTGCGTTAGCGGCGTCAACCCCCAAACCATCCCAATAGTGCACTCTGCACTAAAAATGAAATGCAATCAAGTAATTAAATAAAACTAATCCTGTAAATATTGTTTGAGCTTAGCCTTAAAGTCAGATAGTGAGCTAGCATTAACTACATCCCATGGAAGCTTGTTCCATTCTCTAATTGTTCTAGGATAAAACGAAAACCTATGGGCATCTTTGTTTGAGTGTTCAATAAAATATTTAAAATTATGAGTTCTGCGAGTACGCTGTTCAGAAGCAAGGTTAATGAACTTCGCTTTGTCCACCTCAATTAAGTTATGTGAGATCTTATACATAGTAGTAAGACGAGCCTGTTGTCGGCGTAGAGCTAGAGAATCCCAGTTAAGATCTTCGATCATGGCAGAGACACTTGCAGTCCATCTGTAGTCTCCCTTGCAAAAGCGAGCAGCACATCTCTGTACTCTCTCTAACTTATTAACATCGCATGCATAATGCATAATTTTTTACTTGGCCATTAGCCTTAAAGACAAAAACTGATATACTACACATTTCTACATACAAAATGATAAACTAGCTTACCTTCTTTGCCTCTTCAATCACAACATCGATATCCTTCGATAGTTGAAAACAAAAAGGTCTTTTTCACAACTCTTTATCACAACAATGTACATGAACAATTTTTTGCCTCGTCCGGGTGAATGACGTAGACCGAACTAGCCCTACATTCTGCTACTGTTACTCAATGTTTTACCTCACTGAAATCTTTCGCTGATATATGTGCATGACAGTCCACAAAACATATCTTTTCTGATTCCAACTTTTCAATAAATTCCGCCATGTTCAAATTTTCCCACAACCCTTTTCAAAACTTTTAGGGTTGTTAGGTTGTCACGCCGTGTATGTCACATGTTACGTCCCCTCAGTTAAGGGGAGACCAAGAGAAGCGACATTTGCTTGTTGATACCCCGCCGCATTTTTGGCTGTTTTCCCGCCGTTTGGTTAATTTCCCGCCTTGCGGTTGATTTCCCGCCCCGTTTATGGTTGATGCCCCGCCGTTGGTTGATTTCCCGCCTTAATGTGTGGTTGATATCACGCCGCGTGGTTGATGTCCCGCCAGGTGGTTGATTTCCCGCCCTTTTGATGGCACCATAATAGTTGATGGAGTAAAATGCTACAGGATTTAACTGTTTTAACGGTAATCATTGCTTTTCTATTTAATTACGTAGTTTAATAATCAAACAATAGCATTATGTCCTTTTTAGACTACTTTTTGGTCGCTTTTTAGTTTTTTTTTTTCGCTTCTAAACTCTCAGCAGGTTCCCTCAGAAATAACCTCGGAAAATATACCAAAGATTAAATATTTAGTGTGTAATCGACCACGAGAATTTTATAAACCAATTAATAATGTTCTTCCAGTCTTCTATTTCCCTTGGTGGCCATCTGAGCTATTTCTTTAAAGTGGTAAGGTTGATATTTTCATTACAAAATCAAAGTTAAACGGACTCTTATCGCTAGCTTTCACTTTCCTGCCATCAAAAAGTCCTTTTTTGCAGGCTTGTATACATGTATTTCAAGTAGCCAACCCAATTAGCTGTTGCCAGAAAGGTCAGAAACTGTTGGTAAGAAATGTAACGGGGTGGAATTTTACTTCCCAGTGCAATAGCAAAAGCAACAACAAAGATAACAACATTAATAACATTTATTTTGAATCCCCATATTTCAACATGCCATTACAATACAATCTGTAACAGCACCCGTGTGCCTTATCTCATGTTTTTAGTCTGTCACGTTTTGGTTAGCATTCGATTTTACATCATTACTTTTGGGCATGCTCGACAGTAAGTTTTTCAGTTAGTTCGACCTCGCGGTGCACAGTTTTTTGTCGTTTTATATATTGTATTTTGTTTCCTTTTCGTTCTGTGCCACTCACGGCATCATGTCATTTTCAGTTTTGACAGTTTTGCATCGAAATAAACCTGTTCAAGCCACATGGGCCTTTTGTTCTCTCTATTAATGCACCGCGATGGTACACAATCAAACAAAATGAAACAGGATAAAATTATCAACATAATGCCTTGAGTATATCTAAGAGGTAACTGAGACACTTGATGTATTTATGGGGTACCCCAACGATTTGTACCCCAGCTGATGTTTTATCCGAGACAAATAACAAGTGTCATACCAGAGTTTTTTAAGACATATCAGAAATTCTACTCGCATAACACTATTTTGCAAGTGTTCGTTAACTTTATTACCATAGAATATAACTTTTATTTACTTTAAAGATTGTGCTCTTTACTAAAAAAAACTCAACGATGTACTAAACTTCACAGTCTTTCCTGTTTTGGGGGTAGGTATTTGAACTTAATGACCGTACACTTTAACGAGTTTGGGAGTGACCGTACATTATATTTAATCTATGATACTTTGAAGACCGTACTATAATTCTTGTTTTGTTTTGTTTTATCGTTCTGGTTTTATAATATTTTGACTGTACACTGTAAGCTTTAAACGATTTGTAAATGACCATACACGGCTTTAAATCTAAAATTATTTTTGCAGCAGCCGTCTCTACACTCATAATTCATGCTACATCAATAGTATTTCCTGTTTTTTTTTTCTCCTATTGTTGTTTAATGACTGTACACTTAAGGACGTTCGCGCCCATTGCTACTGCGCATCTCTAGTGCGCACGCTATTCATTGGCTACGCGCGTGCCACGTCATTTTTAAGCGCGCGCACCGAGTCGAAAACTCAACAAAATATAGAGCTAATGGCCTTTGCGTTAACTTTGTGTGCGAATATTTTTGTTGGATGCTCGGTGACCCCCTCTTTTTTTCGGCAGATCACTTTCTTTTCTGATTCTTTCCATTATACTAAAAAACAAAAAAAATTTGTACGTGGGAAGTTTTAATTATTTCTCATATACTATTCAAATAGGGTCGAATTGGTACATGGATACAGGTGTGCGTAACTAAAAGTTGTATTTTTTTAAGGCTAATTCTAGCTGATTTAATGGAACATGTAGCAAAGATCTATCAAATAGACCTATGTATGCTGTGTTAAACACACATAACTTAGATATGATTCTTCAACTTAAATATATGCCGATAGCAATGAATCCGGGGAGAATCGCCTCAGTGGCTGGAAATCCTAGAAATGCTATGATCTGTGACGCGCCTTATCTTCAAAACGAGTTCGGTGACCCCCGATTTTTTTTACGTTTTTCATCTAATCTTATCATTTTCTACCTGCAGTCAAAGTTTTAAAAAAATCTGTACGTGGGAAGTTTTTGGGCGCGAACGTCCTTAAAAGGGTTTAAAGTTCATAAGGGTTCATAATTTTACGACTATACACTATATGTCTTAAATGACTTGTAAATGACCGTACACAGTTTTGAAAAACATGTTCTGTTTCTAGCTTGAAAGAGTCTATCCTTTTGTGGTGCTTGTAATCTCAGGACTGTCTAAAGTTCAAATATGGTTACTTGAAAGCAATCATGTCTTTTCCTCGTTTCTATTTGTTGGCCCCCCCTCTTTTTGAAAATGTATTTCACTTTGTTGTAGCAGTGCTCAGTCACCGTCGTTTCGGTTAAAGATTTCCTTGAGGCCATTGTTTGAGTGGAATAATGACTTCAGCTCTTCTTTGTTTGGGCGCACAGAATATTTTCCAAAGAAGTTCTCAACGTACTCTTCATCTGGCTTATTCTATTTCGCTTTTGGTTGGTAGTTAGTGACAGTAGACGCAGTCCAGTTATGCTGTTAACCCATGCTGCTGTTCTGCTTGACGATGGCTCAGGTTCCTTTGACGGTAAAACCAAGTTCTGCTTTTCTTTTCGTCTCAGGTAGCACACTTTGTCATAGACTTTCTTTACCATCTTAGGATCACTTGCAAATTTGCTTAAATCAATGTGTACAGCCATGGTGTCTCGCACAATGTCAAATGTGATTTGGGCCTGAGAAATTATTTGGCTGGAAAACAGCATTTCGATGACTTCTACTTGACTACTGGATAGTCCTTCTTCGTGAATAATTGGCTCTAATTCTTCCTCATGGTTCTCATCATCAAGCTTTGTGGCATTTGCCGACTTGGTGTTTGATTTTGTAGCCACTGACGTATCCAAGCCAAGGGTCTTTTTCAGTAGTTGGTGACCTCGGGCAGACTTCTTTGTGATATGGCCTATATTGTAGTAGTGATCTGCCGTTTCCTCTTTATGAGCCATGTGTTCGTGAATGGCCCTCTTTTCGACGACGTCCATACCATAAGTTGCTGATGAGGCTATCTTCCTAACATCGGTGCTCGATAACTTAATTTGTTTAGCTTTGAACCAAAAGGCGGTTACCCTCTTTCCGATGTTGCTCTGAACAAAGA
>JAHPZR010013410.1:25000-40000 GCA_019787425.1 Platygyra sinensis
AACAGAACTAGTGTAGCCAGAGCTATGAAAGTGCTGCGGAAATTTGGATGAAGTTTGCAAATATGGAAAAGGGTTTTCGGGAATATCTCCGGGTGCTGGTTCACCATCAAAGGACTGTATCTTTCGTTTGATGCGTTTATTTCTCTTCTAATCTCTATACAATGTTTCACTCTCAATGTCTATTCCGGTCTGAATTCAAAGTCTTACATCAGTGGCTTATACGTGTCATGGAGTTTAATTACAACAATACTGCGGTTACATTCTTGAGTCGCTAAACCCTATTGTATTTCATATCCCTAAAATTAGCCTACAAATATCCTTTGTTACTCTAAATATAATTAAATCAGTACGTGATCTATCGCTTTGCGCACTCTGTTCCTATAAGCGTCATGCTATGGCATAAGCAATTCGAGTTGCGTTATATAGCAAATTAACTATTATCAGACAGAGGGATTGTATAGAGCTTGTGCAGAAATGGTTGTCATTCACTACTTTTGTTTTTGAACAAATCCCTGAAATTGCTATAAATCAAAATCTTGCTCAGTGATCCCCATTATTTATTATTGAATACATTTCCCGTTATATTAATGAACGTTGACATGCTGAAAATTTGCATTTCAGTAAGTTCTATAGTAACTGAAACCAAGTGTACTAAAATTTTGGAGACAACAAGCTGTACAGTTGTAGCTCAAAAAAAACTGAAACGTATCCAGCACAGCAAGATAACCACTATAACGTCAGTTTCTGAAAGAAATATTGACACAATAAGGTTAATAAGGTCAAAGATTTCATTAACAAAATTAACTGATTTTGTATGATTATACAAAGGACTGAAAAAATTTTATTGGCAAACAAAAAGCACATGGCAACCTCTGCACAAGTGTAAAACAAAAAACCACCAAAAGAAGTTTTAAAAAAATATCGAATGTAGCCGAGGTGCGAAATTCGGCAAGAAGCACAAGGCAGCTACAGGAGTAAACGACAAAGCGAAAAACCACTTAAACTGCGTTCAATTTTTTGTGAGAATACGTGACCGCCTGTACAAAAATAAATATTATTGCATTTTCTTTCACGCCCGTCCGCCGAAAGATCCGAGCCGCCAGAGTTATTCATAATAACAGCAGACGACAGAACTATCGAAAAATCTTACAGTGTATAAACTTATCTGCGGCGAACTTGGTATTATCAACAGTGTAACTTAAATACGGCAAACTTGATATCAACCAGTATTAACGACATATATCTACTTTAACACTGCAATGAAATTGTCATCGTGCACTAGCACTCACCTGAACCAGCATCGAAACTCAAAAACGAGGATGACAGTGGAGACCTTCTTTATAGTTGTTGTCCTTATCTCGAGTACAACACGAACGTGGAGACGAGAGTACCAGGCGACACGACCTCCAGCAAGGCATGTGGCGAGGGCGAGGCCTGGGCGCTGCTTCGCTAAACATTAACTTTTCGCAGTGCATTCTGGTCCGTTGAAAGCGAGGCTCTTCTACAGCGCAGAGCATTATGGTCCGCTGAAAGCGAGGCTAAAAACCACAGCGAAATCTCAAATTTTCCTACCTTTCTTTTATATTTAGATTATGAACTGCTGCTACGCTCGCTACGCTCGCTCCGCAGCAATAAAGAGAAGCTGACCAAGCAGGCTCCCTTGAGGCACCCCGGAGGTGACAGGAGACCATTGTGAAGAGGCACCTTCAAGAACCACATGTTGGGCTCGGCCAGTTAAATAATCATCGAACCACAATAGCAAGCGACCAGGGCCCCATATGCACTCAATTTAGCAAGAAGGATCTTGTGGTCCACACTATCAAACGCTTTGGCGAAGTCTAAATATACTAACATCAGTCTGGATGTCCTTATCCAAATTCAAACCGATAGTATGGAGAGTTGAAAGCAGTTGCATTACGCAAGATCGGTTTTTCAAAAACCCGTGCTGAAGTTCTGTAATTGAGCACTTTAAATAATTGTGAAGTTGGGTCAACATGGCTAGCGGCATGGATCACAGGTGTGTGCACCCAACAACGAGGACAATCACACAACATGGCGGCCATCCAGCAAGTGATTCAGTCTTGGATTGTAGCATGTCTTTGATGTTAGACATCCATATTATGTTTTAATTGACAGCTGTCATATAGAGATCCACTGACCAGTATCACATGACCATATCGCGGTCTCAGGTTTACAGCTCATGAAGGTTGCATGTTTTTTTTAAGTTGACTGCTGATCGAGTTCTGGTTTTAGATGGGATCATGGGCTGATGTCAGGTTAACTTGTTGAAAACGGCAGGATTGTTCGGAAGCTGCTTAATGCTTGCCCAAGTTTAAAAGTTAACCGAATTAAATTTTTTTCCCCTCTACAAATGTTTTTTGCTGCTTTGTTTGGTGTACATGTATATGGTAACACAAACGGAATCCTTATCATCAGACAGGAGCAAGATTCCTTTGGAGGAGGATTCGATGCCAACCAAATCTACATGGAAGAACTCACTGATCTGAACATGCGGAACAGAGTCCTGTACCAAAGTGAAGTATCAAGCTTGTCCAAGTCATGTGTCATGGGGGAGGGGTAGGGTCATGGAGTAGAGTTTTGAGAGAAACGTGATTGAACCTCACTGCAAATCAAAATTCTACTTTTCCTGGGTTAGCTTAATCATGCTGTGAACAACCTGGCCCAGGTGTAAGAAATCCACACATCTGTGGGCTTCACAATCTTTATTTTCTCACGTCTGAAGACTGTAACTTCAGAGTCTCATAACAATCTCGATCTATCAAGGTAAACAACCTTTTCTTAACACTCCTACTTTCTCTCACTTTGACAATCAACATCTAGCACATTCTCTCTCTCAAGCACATGACTAATCTGTCAATCAACTTGAAGCTAAACATGTGACCAGAGACGTAACGCATAACACAATGCGTAACGCCAACAACGGATTTCCGACACCAGGAGCTACACTTTTAGGCTGGCCTAAACCTATATAATTATTAGATTTTACTTCAGTGTAGATGAAATGTGGCATAGCAGTAATTCATAGCGAGCAGTGTTGTCCCGAGTCTGGCTACAAGAACATCGAGACAATAGCCCATTCTTGGAACTCACAGCGGAAGTCGTGGAATGTCTAGCCTGTTTCGAAACTTTTCTGTTCGTACTTGTCGGTTAATCATTAATCTCCTATCATAGTCTAGTCTGCGGGCTGTGGAGGTTTCAAAATAATTCAGTCCTTACTTCAAAGGTTGCAGCATGAAAACTACCTTGTAAATTTTTTTTTAAAAGATTGGCCTGACAGTTTGTTTTGTAAGGTTCCATTCTGCATGTCTGTGTTTCTGACTTCGTGATCATTGAGGACTCTGATCTGTTCAGACAGCACCCTTCTCAACAGATTCAAATGGATTGCTTTAGATGTTAGCATTTAAAGGGGCATTGTCACGAAGATTTTGCTGTTTCAGGTCAATTCTGTGCTAAAATCCTTACTTTAAGGCTTTAATCATAAACAAAAAGCTTGTGAAAAGCTTCAACGAAGATATCAAACGAATTTTATCAGAGAGGGCTAACCATAATAAATTTCTTGAGGATTTTTGGAACTTGTGGCATCAAAACGTGAAAAAATTGGCCAATTTTTTCAAATTTCAATCCATTTCCATCCGTGCCATCCGTGGCGACAGAAAACACTTTCAGTACCTTCAAATAGTCTTCGATAACAAAGCTAGATCATTAGTTTTGGAATTAAATTGATGTGAAGGCACCTTCTAGCTTTTTAAAAAATTGCCAAACAGCGTGACAATGCCCCTTTAAGGAGGCTACAGTTAAGGGAAAGAACTTTTCGCTTCACTTAGAGTCACATTTTGGCTCCAGGAAGAAACCTTCATGTTTCAGGTTAGCAGGATGTGTGGAATGTACATGTGCTTTCTATCCACCACATTTTCAAATGCTGGAACCCACCCTCCCCCTCCTCTCCTTATACTTTTTGACCACTCCCTTATGACAAAGAGTTAATGAAATGTTACATTAGATTAGACTCAACCTGTTTATTTTTACAGTTGCTGCATCTGTCCCATTGTGATATGCCAGAATTGAATCAAGGTTATGACCACAGAATTACTCTGCAAGGTATGGAAATTCTGAAATTTTGCATTCTAGTTTGTGTGATTAATCGGTTATAATGTGGAAGTGCTTGTCTACATTTCCAAGGGAAAAGTTTTTACACAAGCCAAGAAGCCATCAGGCCGGAGCTTATCTTGGTTTCTGTAGCATAAAGCGACTAGGAGTATTTCTACTCCCCCCTGGATGGGATGCTAGTCCATCACAGGGTTATCCCCCACGTATCCAAAGGTCTAAAACAACAAAGGTGGAAAGCTTTTCCTTGCTTGCTTTTCTCAGTTTTTGTAGATACTCAGGCAAGCACGTTGACCGATAAGCGTGATTCACTTTGATGAACTTTGACAGTATCTGAGTATAATGTAAGCAGGAAAAATATTTAGAAAACTGGTTTTAAAGGAACAGTGAAATTGAAGATTCTGTTTCTCTAGTCTGGAAAGGATCTGTCAGTGTTCGAGAGTTTCTGAGAAACTGTTTTGTAAGGGAAATCTCGTTTAAATCTTTGTTTTTGGTATTCAATTTGTTTTCTGTCTTATGTATCCTTTTGCATCAATTTTATTCAATTTTTTGCTTAAGTTGACACTATCAGTTACACTGGACTCCCAATTCTTGAACCTCCAACGCAACCAAAAATTGGTTCAAAAATCACATAGTTCGAGAAATCAAGGTTCGACTTGGCATGGGGGGGGGGTGGGTGTTCAAAAAATTGAGGGCTCCAGAAACGGGGATTCCACTTTATTATATGGCCAGCTCAGTGCATGGGTAAGGTGAACCAAATTCTGTTCTGTGATTGGCTACCCGAGCAGGCGAGATGGCACTACAATGTATCTTGCTTGCTCTGGATTACCCTTTGTGTCTTGAAAGAAACTAGTATTCTCTTTCCATATAATTACAGATTACCACCCAGCATCCAGAGCTGAGATATAAATTTCTAACCGGCACAATTGTCCTCTTGAATTGTGAGGGGTAAGCAACAATAATTTCTTGACTAGACATAGAGATAGACAGTCTTAAACAATTCTGTTCAAGGGGAAAGGCGTAATGAGGCTAACCCTATGTGAAGCACCAACTGGTGAAATAAAGCCAGACAACAATACTGGGAACTCTTGTGTGGGCTCTTTAACTTCCCCTACTTTAAGCATGCAACACTGAAGATGTAGCAGACGGGGCCTATGATTTATAGTCCTTATCTGCGATTTGAATGTCTAACCATTCGCAGAGGTAATTGCAAAGGTAACACATTCTCCTCAGTTATTTAACGATCCCGAGTGTTGGTCTAGTCCTGGACTCGAACCTTCGACTTCCCACACAGCAGTCTGTGGTTAATCAGTTACTCAGTTTTGCCTCATAGTGTGCCAACCAAGATAAGATCGGTCCTGATCAACAGCCACGGTTCTACTTCAGGATCGATTTTTTGATAGAAATAGAAAGCATAACAACAAGAACAAAGAGCATGTTCTATATTATGCCATCCATAGACTAAGTAGACTGTGAGTAGTCCCTCCTTCACTTTAATCCATCCAATGAGACGGTAAATAAACAGCTAAGAAATAATGGCCATGCAAAATCCTGGAAGTGTATGAGAGGCACCTACTTTTTGTCCCCAGGATTTCTTGTGGCTCTGTTTTGCCTCAGTGTTTTTTTTTTTGTCGTGTCACGCACCGAAATTCGACAGGCTAAGCGAAAGAGGGACTACCCTGTGCACTTAACATACCAATAAACGTTTTCGTAGGTTCATCTGGTCACCAGTCCATGGCTTCTGCTCTTGCACCGCCAGTTGCATCCACCACAGAGACAACCAACTATGCACGGTTGTGTCGTCTTTTGGTGGATGTTGGATCCCAGGCCTTGAGGGACACATTTGACAGAATTCACCCTCCAGCTGGACTGCACTCTGTATTGGCGCCCGGTACCCCAGCACATGGCACGCTACAGTTGCTTAGAAAGAAACGAATCCTCAATCCTACACAATGGGGAAAGTTGTACCCTACTATCCCTACATCTGTTTCATCAGCAAGCTTTGATATCACGTTATTAATGGTGCTGCTGAGGAATATCTGTCATTTGACTCCACCCGTCTCTGGCTGGGACAAACTTCCTTCTGCTACAGACACTAGTACTGAAGCCAACATAGCCAGGGTTAAGTACTACCGAAATACTGTATATGGCCATGCCACACAAGCTTCTGTAGACGATAAATCGTTTAACAGCCATTGGCAGGATATAAGTAATGCACTGGTAGGACTGGGAGGAGCGAGTTATGGAGCCACTATCAATAAACTCAAGTGTGAGTGCATGGATCTCGACACTGAGGAACATTACAGAGAGCTGCTGTTGCAATGGAAGAAAGATGAAGACAACATCAAAGAAAAACTTGAAGAGATGGAAGGTATGTGAGAATTTAGCCTCAAATTCTGGGGATGAGTGCAGGCTTCTTTCCCAAACAGCGGCTGGTTATGAAGCCTACCTACCACTGTGTAGAGTTCTGTGTAGATTTGTTTTATGGTAGTGGTTAGTTCAACTCCTTGACCGTGTTGTGTAAATGGCTTCTGATTGGCTATAAAGTGTGATAATGAATACAATTAATGTGTGTCAAGTGCTAGGACGATTCTAATTGGCCTCAAACCAGGGAAAATATACATTGATTAACTACCTTTGAATGAAAATTAACATTTTGCATCACTAATTATAACATTTCTTTTTTGTCATAAAGGCAACATCAATAAACTTGGAGAGGTGGCAGGTAAGCCAGTGAAACTTACTGAACCAACAGACTTGACGACACGAACATTTTGAAAAGTGAAAGAAAAATGGGAAGGGAAAATAAACCTTAGTTTCATTTATCTCCTGCTAAGGAAGGGAAAAAACAAAAAAACAATTCAGAAAAGTCAGAAAATACCCTATAAGTAGGCATACGAGAAACTGCAATTTAACAACTTATTATATATATTACAAAACGGCCCTAAAAAAATATGCTCACTGATTGGTTAAAAATGATGTTCCTATTAAATAATTAGATTATTCGCTCTCGATTTCTATCCCATGATAGTTGACAAGGGCACAGCTGTGGAGTTTGCTAAGAGAATTAGAAAACATGTTCTCCGTGTTTCTATGTGGTTCTATATAATAACCCAAGTTATTCTCGCATTTCGATTGGTTCTCGCCTATGATCTATTAACATCGCACAGAATGCTATTGTCTTTCGCGACATGTACTTGCAGTGCCCAGTTTTTTAATGTACTGAGTAATAATGGCATAGATTAAGCTTTCAGATTTCCGACTGCTCTCGTCAATGAATCGGCGGCTGTCACTCAAATTTAAATGCGGCCTACGCTCTTCACAAAGACTTTTGTCAATAAAGTCGTGTTGCAGCGGCAGTCTATCCTTCTTTCGTTGACATGTCACATTTGCAAGTGTTTGAGCGCGGAAACCAAAAGTTTTCCCACAAAAAAAATTCTTCTTTCAAAGCGATGTCATATGGAAAGTGCGGTGCGCGAAACACTTGCATCTATTTTATCGTTACCTTCTATTACTCGACCGGTCAAAACATTTTATTAGACACAGTCTATAACTTGTTCGGTTTACGTTAAGTCATTATGTTGATCGAGGACTTCAAAGACAACACAGGTCTTTTCTATTCGTACGACGGTGTGGAAAACAAAAATTTAAGACATTTCTGCTTGAATGCGTCTTAAGCCTGAGCGAGCATTGTCTTTCATTGTTTGTGCGAGATAATTATTCAGATTTGGATCCGTTTTAACTCTTGCGGGAATTTCAAAGCGAGCCCGAGCAAACGAAGGCTGAAAGATCGGCAGGAGTGTTCGAAAGTTGGACAGAACGACCAGTTTGAAACATCATTTTCCGTTAAAACTTGGCAGAAAGCTTCCTTAAACAACAAACATTCAAAGCCGTATGATAGCCGTTAAGAAGGGCACTTTGAAGGAGAAAAATTCATACTCCAAATATTTCCTCATACAATATTTTTCCTGAAATGGACCAATTTCAGGAAAAGAAAACAACTAAATCCACTATTCTTAACATGCCAAAAAATGCTTCCTTTATTCCGTCAATGCCTCATCTACAAAAGCCATATGATAACCACTACGAAACACAAGTATGAAGCACGTAAACTCTAAACAAGTATGCGTTGTCGGCTATTTTCTGGCCATTTTCTTTATTGTTTGACCATTGGGCAGTCTGATTGAATTTGAAATTTCGCGCGAACTCTACATTTAAGTCCCGGATGTGTTGCGGCATTCTGCGCGATGAAGGCCCGTTTACACATGCGATTTTTGGGGCGATTTGAGCTGCGATTTTTGTGGCGATTCCAAATCGCCCGTGTAAACTAGCGGCAATTTCATGGCGATTGTGTGGCGATTTGTCACCACAAAATCGCCACGATTTCGAACATGCTCGAATTTTGAGGCAATTTACTGGCGATTTTTCTAGTTTGAGAGTAACAAAAACCTACTTTGGTGTACTCCCGAGGGTAGTTTGTCACAAACATGGTGGACGTTGCTTGTAACACGACCTCAAAAAAGTCACCAAAAAAAGGAGAAAGCTCCAAAGGAAGCAAGAAAACTTGGTCGCCTTCAGAAGGAGAATATTTAATAAGCAGTTGGGCACAGGCAGAGTGCCTCTTTAATACATGTTCGGTGGACTACAAGCGGCAGGAGAAGAAAATCGCTGCAAAAGTAGACATTCAGTGAGCACTTAACGACCAGTTTGGCGACAAATAATAACTGTGCCAATTCCTAATCACACAGCAGCTATTTGAGTCGCCTCTACGTCCATTTCCACGCTACATTTTTATTTGCAACAATGTTGCACAATTGGAGACATGGTGCTGTCGTGCTTTGTGTTAACATCGCATGCGCTCCGTGCTAGCCGCTGAAAACATAGGCACGTAAAGCGTGCAAGAGTTATTTTTTTGTGATAGGAGCATTCGTAGAACTGTTTACAGTAATGATTTAGTTACGTTTTTTGGTTGCGATGTACAGCAAGAAAGAAACTGGGAATTTATGATGTACATGCCATGTTGCATCGGTAATGGTAAAATAGCTAAATAGTAAGCCATCAAATATTTAACTGAACAACGTACAATAATCTGACATGTCTCCAGATTAATGCTTATACCATCTTATGTTCTAACAGGCAATTTGATTTGTTCTTTGATAGAACCCACACCGTGATTGGTGTGACACGCGCACATGCATAACTCCCTGTCATTTGCCGATCTCATAGCCCTTTCAACCCCCAAGAGGAATTTGTGCTCAAAAATTCTCAAATTAAGAGAACTTTTCGTATTTTATACGAGTCCTAAGTTTACCCTTTTTACAAAACAACACTAGTTCACCGAAAATAGAAAGAGAAAAAAAAAATCCTCTGACACATTGACAGTCTAATTTAATTTATTCCCATATGAAAAACAAAAGTGTCAAGTTACCATTTATAACTAAAAATAGCAAACATCTTGTGCAAACGATTTGCTCTTATATGAAAAACAAGTGTCAAATTACCATTTGTAACTAAAAATAGCAAGCATTTTTCTCCCATATGAAAAACACAAGTGTCAAGTTACCATTTGTAACTAAAAATACTGCAAGCATCTCTTGGGAATAAGTGGTGATGATGTGTCAGCTCTAATTGAATTTACTCCCTTGTGAAAAACAAAAGTGTCAAATTACCCTTTGTAACTAAAAAATAAAAATATCTCGTTATATTTGCACGCAACAAGAACAAAACAATCATTAGCTGTACCTATTGTAAACGTTCGAACTCTTTCAAATCAAAATAGTCTCGTCTCCTCTAAAACATTTCATAAAAACTAGAAGCAACGATGCGTGGTGTCTAATTGAATTTACTCCTTGTGAAAAACAAAAATATCAAGTTACCTTTGCAACTAAAAATAAAAACATCTCGTTCATTTGTATACAACTACCTCACGCACTGTTTCAAACCTCAAGGCTCATCTTGTCCATAACTAAAATCCTCAGCCTAACCCACAGAAAATGCTGAAGTAAACCCAATATATGAATACTTCCTCCTCTTTTATAGAAGAATAAATATGGCCGTTCTGAACTGTATCAGGATCAAATCTTCTCATGTACCATTTACTTTTAAAACAAGAAATTTGATTGGCTGTTTATAGTAGATCCGATCTGATTGGTGTGACATACATACATCTCTTACTCACTGATCCGTTGACCCGTCCATAACATACTCGACGCGCCGACTAAGAGGTATTTTTTTTTACGAAAAAATAACTCAAAAAGGTTGCAAAATCGCCACAAAATTGGCAAGAAGTTGCCACGAAATCGCCATGAAATCGCTGCTAGTTTACATGGGCGATTTGCAATCGCCACAAAAATCGCCGCAAAAATCGCCTGTGTAAACGGGCCTTTAGAGAACAGGTGCACAATTGATGTCATCATTACAAAATTTTTCCCTCTGCTGTTTTATAATGGCGGCAAGTTTTGAGAATTAGGATAATGTTTTACGTGACTGGGCAAAAGATAAGGTACAAAAAAGTCTTGCTGAGGCATTGAACAGGCTCGAGAAGCCAGAAGAAGAAAGATAAAGCCTTTTCTTCAGTAGAAAAATGATCCAGAATAAATTTTCGAGCAGTCTCAGTTGGCAGTCGAGCGAGACTAAACCACACACAAACTTGGTCTTGGTAAGCCGAGAACCATTGCTTTATCTAGAATTTAACACACCCAATAAACAAAGTGTTTCCGAAATTAATTTACTTAAAAAATTCAACTTTTCCCCGTGACACACCGATTGTTGTCAGGAATGAAACATCAAAACATCACTTCTTAAAATCGGTAAAATAAACACACAACCTTGCCTTCCGATGCGAATGTTCCTGTCCGTTTCAGGCCACAGCAGTGAGTTAAGTATAGCTAACCACAGCTCACGGCCGACAGTATCGCAGCTAAAATGTGTCTCCGACACTATATCAAACTGATTTGAGAATCACCAACCACAGAAGACAAAAATCTCCACCGTCATTTACGCTCCTTTCATTCAAACCTCGAATCAAATGGCTTCCAGGTTGACCGCATCCAAAAGTTTTCCGAAGGTATTTTTTTAACTCCTGCAATTTTAAAGGCAACGTCCAAGCTTTTCAGCTTGCAGGGCTGCTCTGACGACAAAAACTGACTTGATTTTTCCAGCATTTTTTGGTGTCTATCTTTGATTGACAGAAGTTAATTTATGGGAGCGCAGCCTAAGCCTCGGTCCGGCGTAGCCTCGCTCGCCTGCCAGGATCCGCCTTCGCGCGCCGCTGTCATGTTGACGTGTGCCGTTCGCAGCTTGCTCTGTGCAAGTTGTTTGTTTAGTCGTTTTCTTTCTGCCCAGCACGTCTCCAAGCAGTCTAACCTGGTCTCAAGAATACAATACTGCCTCTCTGCCGACTTCTGCCTCTGTCAGTCCCGTAATTGTCCGCACAATTGCTCCACAGTTCTTTGTGTGCCTTCATACATGGCATTGTTGTCATTCTCAATTGTCTCCTCTGGTTTGACGCTCACCAGCTCTTCTTCAGCTTCCCAACCTGTTCACTTAGGTTTGCGGACATCCCTGGCCACAGTCCAAAGCCGTCAGGCATCCACAGTCGGGGCCTCGTTGGCGCCATATTCATGTAGGTGTAATTCGTTCGCGGCGAGGTGTCGAAGTTCCACTCACTTCGCAGATAACTCAGTCGCCTCCTCTGTTTATAGGTAAGTCAATGCGTTTTCCAAAGTTGATCCATCCTGTTTGCGCTACGCAGGAGGCCCCATTCGCCTGGTCGGCCTTCGTCCCCTGCTCCTTGTCTGTTCCACCACCTCCACCCCTGCAGTCGTCGCACAAGCGTTCATTAATTGCTATTACATCGCCGTTGCTGTTCCTACAAAAAGAAAATGGTGTCATCCACACAGTAGAGTGTTTTAGCTGTGTACAGATCTATATTGCAGAGACCGTCTGACCCCGTTTATGTCCTTTCAAGGGAACATTCTGACACTATAAACCGACTCTGTTCTGCCACTGGTAAAACCCTGCCGTACCCCCGTCGGCCCCTGGACATCGACGAGACGCTAATCTGTCATTCACAGAAGTTCATAACTGACCGTTTAGAATAACCGTGTATCAAAGTTCTGTCAGTCTTACTTTGCCCGAACGGATTTTACAGTCTGTAAGCGCCATCAAGAGCGCTGCGTGACACGGGACTCTTTGTTCTACCACGTGCTCCACTCCTCCACCTCGCTTGCCGCCACCACCATTTCTGCCTTCTCTCGCACGCACACCGGCGTGTCTGCCGACCAATCAATCAATCAATCAATCAATCAACTTTATTTAAATGTCGAAAGACCGCCTAGCCAGGGAGAAATCTCCCTTACTAATATGGGGACATTCTAAAATTAAATAAAGATAAATAAATAGTTACTAGATGTACGATAAGATATAAAAAAAACTATTTACAATAAATTACAATTTAAACCTAAAAAGCCATAAAATAATAAAATTTCTTTTCCTTTAAAATAATAACTATATACCGAACATCATCATTCACCTCTTCTGTCGTCTCATCCTTTCCCCGACGTGCTCCACTCGCTGGCCTTGCTGTTGCTCACGCTCTCGTTCTCGCTTGCCCCTACACGGGCGAGTCCGCCAACCGACTGTCCCAACGACGCAACCACAGCGTCGTTACTCATGCCCTCAACGTTTTGGACTCGCTGTCGCTCACGTTCTTGCCCTCGCTCGCCCCTACGCGGCCATGTCCGCCAATCGTCCGAACGACGCAACGACGACGTCGTTTCTCGTGCCCTCCACATGCTGGACTCTCCGTCGCTCACGTCCTCGCTCTCGCTTGCCCCTACGCGGGTATGTCCGCCGACCGACCGTCCTAACGACGCAATGACGGCGTCATTACTCGTCCCTCAGAGGTTTCCTCCTCGTTCCCGACGTGCTTTACTCGCTTGACCCACGCCTCCACCTTTTTTTCGCTTTCACAAACCCCCGAGAGGGCGTGTCCACCGGCCAGTTTCCCGAGCTTCAAGCCTCACACCGGGCCACCTACCGCGCCACAGCTACCAACACCAGCAGCAGTTTCATCAATCACTCCTGCCCCACCTTCTGCTGTATATCCTCTCTCATCCTGGGCGACGCTCCACTGTTGGCTTCTAGCCCTCTTGCATAACTGGTCTCCCGGCTATGTCGCCAAAACGAAGTGTTGAGCCGTTTCTTGCCACGATATTTCTTTTTCTGCTCTGGAGAGTCGCTCTCGCTCGCCCCTATGCAGGTGTGTCTGCCCACCGACCATCTTAGGGATGCAATGACTGTGTGGTTACTCGCACCCTCAGAGGCTTCCTCCTCGTTCCCAATGTCCTTTATTCGCTTGACCCGCGCCTCCACCATTCCCGCTCTCCCTCACCCCCAAGTGGGGTAACCACTGTCCGTTCGTCTTCAGTCGCCTTTCTTTAAGCCACTTCAAGCCACATTCCTCTCACATCGGGCCACCTACAGAGCCACAGCTTCCAACACCAGCGGCAGTCTCAAAGATCACCCCTCTACCGCCTTCTGACTGTTGGTTTCCAACCCTCCCGCAGAACTGGTCTTCAGGCTAAGTCACCAAGATGAACTTCGCCGCACTTAACCGTAGCTTTGTTGAGCCGTTCTTCGCCGGGATATTTTGTTTGTCTGCTCTGGAGAGTCGCTCTTACTTGCCCCTATGTGGGCGTGTCCGCCGACCGTCCGTCCTAACGACACAACGAGGGCGTCACTACTCGCGCCCCCAGAGGTTCCTCCTCCACCATTCCCGCTCTCGCGCACCCCCTTCAAAGGGCTTGTCCACTGTCCGTTTGTCTTCACTCGCTCTTCTGTCATTTCACTTCCCTCGTTTTCATTGGCATTTCCACTTCTCTGCGTGGTTTTTCTTTCTTCGTCTCTTGTCGCCTGTCCTCATCTTCCCAAAACTTCCAATCACATTTCTCTCACACTGGGCCACCTACGGCACCTCAGCTACCAACACCAGCACCAGTTTCACCGATCATCCCTCCCCCGCCGTCTGTCCGTATCTCCTCTATCGTTCTCGAGCGAGGTTTCACCGTTGGTTTCCAACCCTCTTGCGTAACTGGTCTCCAGGCTATGTCACCAAAACAAAGTCCGCTGCACTTAACCGTAGTTTTTTGTTGAGCCGTTCCTCACCAGGACATTTTTCTGTTCTGCTTCGGAGAGTTGCTCTCTCTCGCCCCTACGCGGGCGTATCCGCCGACTGACCGTCCTAACGAAGCAACACCGGCGTTGTTACTCGGGCTCTCAGAGGCTTCTTCCTCGTTCCTGACGTGCTTTACTCGCTTGACCCACGCCTCCATTGTTCCCACTCTCGCACACCCTTAAGTGGGCCTTGTCGACTGTCCGTTCGTCTTCAGTCGCCTTCCTTAAGTGGGCCTTGTCGACTGTCCGTTCGTCTTCAGTCGCCTTCCTTAAGTGGGCCTTGTTGACTGTCCGTTCGTCTTCAGTCGCCTTCCTATCGTTTCACTTTCCTCGTTCTCATCGGCATTTCCACTTCTCTGCGTGCTTTTTCTTCGTCTGTTGTTGCCCGTCCTCACCTTTCCCGAACTTCAAGCCACATTCCTCTCACATTACATTGGGCCACCTACGGCGCCACTGCTGCCTAGGATAGCAGCAGTCTCACCCTTTGCTCTTTCCCCGCCTTCTGTCCGTATATCCTCTCTTGTTTCGAGCAAGGTTTCACAGTTGGGCTCCAACCCTCTCGCATAACTGGTCCCCAGGCTATGTCACCGAAAAGAAGTCCGCTGCACTGCATCGTTTTGTTTAGCAGTTTCTCACCAGGATATCTTCTGCTCTGGATTCACCGGTCCCTTGGCTTCCTCCCTAGCCCCTTTTGCCAGC
>JAHPZR010013410.1:45000-47500 GCA_019787425.1 Platygyra sinensis
TTTTAGTACTCTACAAGGACATCTCCAGCTGTGTTTGTAACAATGGTGTACACTCAGATTACTTTTCTCTCGAAAGAGGTGTTCGACAGGGAGATCCTTTGTCACCTTATATATTTATCACCGCGGTAGAATTGTTGTCAATTAATATCAGAACAAATGATAATATCCGTGGGATTAATATTGGAGACACTGAAATTAAGGTGCTACAGTATGCAGATGATACAACAGGGGTTCTTAAGGATGATTGCTCGTTGAAAAGTCTGTTGGATGTTATAAATAGCTTTGAAAGAATTTCAGGTTTGAAAATTAATATTTCGAAGTCTGAATGTATGGGCATAGGCGTGAGTTGTGGTCGCAAGGGAGATTTTTGTGGACTTAAATGGCCTGAACGACCAATCAAATGCTTAGGAGTATATTTAACTTATGATTATGATGAATTCATCAAGATGAATTACAAACAGCGAATGAAAAAAATAGAAAATACGGCCAACTGGTGGAAGGGAAGGGGTCTAACACTCTATGGAAGGGCACAGATAATTAATTCACTTCTTTTGCCTAAGCTAATTTATATAGCAACCATGTTTGCAGTACCAGAGGAGGTTATCAGAGATGTTAATAGGATTATCTTTAAATTTTTGTGGAGAGGTCAAGACAGAGTTGTAAGAACAGCTATGATTAATTCTTATGAAAATGGAGGGTTAAGGGTGTTAGACTTTGAGACTCTAGTAAAATCTGTTAGGTTGTCTTGGTTTAAAAGGTTGTTCGCTTGTGAAAACGCTGGCTGGAAGTGTTACCTCACTCATCTGCTTAAACCTTTTGGAGGTCTTTTTCTTTTGCAGTGTGACTACGATCCTAAAGATTATAACATATCAAATCAATTCTATGCAGAGTTGATTCAGTTTTGGGCCGAGTTTAGGACCGCCTTCTCTGATAAGGACAATAATAGTTCAATCATATGGAATAATAAAAACATAAGGATAGATGGCAAACCTGTATTTTATAAAAAATTTTACGAAAAAAACGTATTGTTCATCAGTCAATTAGGCTTATCAAAGAATAATTTAGATTCACTGGAGGCTGTTAGGCAAGAAACGAACATCAGTTGTAATTTCTTAGAGTGGTCTGGTTTAAGGACGTTCGCGCGAAAATTTTCTAACATTGATTTTTTTCTAAAAATTTTACCATTGAAAGATGATGAGTTAGTGATGTCAGAAATGTAAAAAAGAGGGGGGGTCACCGACTTCGTTTCAGAGAGAACATGCCCAGAAGAACACCTAAATCTGAGTAAATCGGGCTTCAAAAGCGAAAAATACCAAAGTGGCTGAAAGTCCCAAAATATTGCAGTTAGAGCTTTGAAGGGAAGTGTTCTCTGCCAAATATGGTTTAAATGGACCTTTTAAGAGGATTTAGTCAACTGGTGATGGTATTCATAGAACAAGTTCGCATTTAGCGACCATAGTTGCACGCGCCTTGCAGCCGCAAGATGACAGAATTCCATGTCCCGTGGACAGAAATCTTCAATTTTTTTTAACTTCCCACATTGATTTTTTGTTCATTTTTGGACAATGTGGAGATAATTGTAAATTAAATCTGTTTCTGAAAAGAAAAGTAGGGGTCACCGAACGTTCAAGATCGTTAAAGCCAATCAAAGATTTAGCAATGGGCACCTGCCCTATCTTTGTTCATTTTACTACTTAGCGCGCGCGCGCGATGCATGACGTGGCATGTGAATTTCGTGCGCAGTAAGGATGCGCAGTAACAATTGGCGCGAACGTCCTTAAGATCGGCTATACCATCCCATATGAGGAAGGATGACGGTGTCAGTACCTTAACAAAGTTGGGGTTTTTTCGTAGCGATGCTTTTTATGATGTCAGTTTGGCCAAAAGTAAACAGTATTATAATCTTTTAATTCAGCTAAAAGCTATATTACCAAACGCTGCAAAAAAGCTGAAGGATAAATTTAACATCGAGTACGAGGATTTATCTGAGGTTTACCTGATACCAATAAAAGTTTGCATAGAAACGTCTTTAAGAGATTTTCAGTTTAAAGTACTTAACTATATAACTTGTACAAATATTCTTTTGAAAAAATTAGGAGTAGTAGACTCAGACCTTTGCTCTTTTTGTAACTTAAGCAGAGAAGAAATAGAACATATGATATTTAATTGTTCTGTCTCGCAAAATTTTTGGAATGATTTTAAGTGGTATTGGTATTGTAACACAAAAGAAACTATTCTGTTATCTTTAAAAGATATTATTGTAGGGGTCCTTGGTAATGGTAATGATTTTTTGAATTACTGTATTTTGGTCGGAAAATCAGTAATTTACCATTGTAAAAGAAATAATAGGAAACCCAGCTTACAGTCATTTAAACTACTGTTATGTAAAAAATACCACACTGAATTGTATATTGCGCAGAAGAATAATATTCTTCATATTTTTCATAAAAAGTGGAAGTTCAAGCCTTGATATGTAACTAGTCTTGTAGTGCAGCCTTGT
>JAHPZR010013410.1:52500-77500 GCA_019787425.1 Platygyra sinensis
ATTCGTAACATTGTCAAAAAGGTGAAACGAGGTGAGCCAGTAGTCAAGCCTACAAAATACAAAGGGAGTTTTTTGGCTCCAAGTAAAACTTTGCAGATCTGGATTCTTGACTCTCCAAATGTCCTGCAAGCTAAAATTTTCTTTTAACGTTTTCAATTGCTCGAACAACATTGGCACGTGGAGTCAAAACGCCACCCTTTTTATCTAGGAGCGGATTTAAAGGACAATTAAAATCACCACCTATGATAACATTATCCTCATTAGTTATTCCGAATTCCGACAAGACCCGTTGCAGATTTTCGAAAAATGTACGCGAGCAAGCATCCTTATTTGGAGCATAAATATTCACGACAGTATATTCTACATCCTGAATTTTACCTTTCACTACCAAAAATCTTCCCTGCGAATCAATTTTGACAGTATCAACATTATAGTCAAAACCATTCTTGACTAAAATTATTACCCCTCTAGCATTATTTGCACCATGCGAAAAAAATATTTTGCCTCCCCATTCACGCTCCCATTGACTTTCAACTTTTTGAGTACTATGCGTTTCTTGAAGGAAGATGATGTCAGATTTCATTTTTCTACACCAACAGAAAATTATTCTACGTTTCTTAAAATTGCTCAAGCCTCTGACATTCAGCGAGGTTAATTTAAACATCGATGTGATAGATGTAAGTCATATAAAATATAATTATAAACAAAACGTGCAGCCTCACTACAGCATATAAACAAGAAACATCCTCGCTCACGAAAACCCAGTAAAGTAAATTAATAATATTTGAAGACAAACACAGACACACACACACACATAACCAGTCTCACGTCTTCTGGAATGAACTCCTTCATCCTGTTCTCCCAGAACCGACTCCAGGTTCCAAACAAAAGAAAAATCGCACGAATCAGACACTTCTGCCCGTCTACTTCTGGATGACTTTAACGGCTGATTGATCTTTAAATTTGTAGATTATTCTCGCCGGGATTGACCATGCGACATGTGCAAATTCCACGTCTTCTCTCGGAGTATTTTCAAATGTTCTTCCTTTAGTAGCTTACGCTGCTCGCGAATTTCCCTAGTCACGTCGTCCGAAATATAAAGCTTTGAACCCTTGTAAGGATTATCTTTCAAAGAGTTTGCAGCGTTCGTTAGAATAAATTGCCTGTCAGTGTATCTTAGCAAATAAACATGAATAGGGCGCGACTTCGACAGATCTGTGTTACGTGTAGAGGTGGAGTGCGATGAGCTCTCATTATCTCAATTGCCTCTGCTTCTTCTAACTTCATATGATCATTAAAAAGATGCTGTATGAAATCTGTCATACGCATACCTTCTTCACTGCCCTCTGGAATATTCCAAATGATTACGTTGTTACGACGCGACCTGTTTTGCAAGTCGATAATTGACCTCTCGAGCTCCAAAACCTTGGACTTATCTGCTTTATTTTCTACCGTGCTCTTTACACCAGCCAGTTCATCTTCAAGCTTACTACAGCTCTCTTTCAAGGACCCAATATCTGAAGTTAACTTGGATGTACTTCTCTCCAAAGCTTCGATTTTTTCACAGATTTCACCATGCCGCCTCTCTTGGTGTGCATTCATAGTATCCAACTTCTTGCTTAGCAAGTCAAAAAGTCTTGCCGAGGCATTGAACAGGTTCGAGAAGCCAGAAAACGAAAGATAAAGCCGTTTCTTTTAGAAAATGATCCAGAAAAAAAATTGGAGCAGTCGTAGTCGGCAGTCAAGCGAGACTAAACCAAGCACAAACTTGGCCTTGGTAAGCCGAGAACGATTGCTTTATCTCGAATTTAATAAACCCAATAAACAAAATGTTTCTGAGATTAATTTATTTAAAAAATTCAACTTTTCCCGGTGTCAAAACATCTGTTTACACACTGATTGATGTCAGGAATGAAACATCAAAACATCACTTCTTAAAATCGGTAAAATAAATACATAACCTTGCTTTTCGATGCGAATCGTTCCTGTCCGTTTCAGGGCACAGCAGCGAGCTAAGTATAGCTAACCACAGCTCACGGCCAACAGTATCGCAGCTAAAATGTGTCTCCGACACCATATCAAGCTGATTTGAGAATCGCCAACCACAGAAGACAAAAATCTCCACCGTCATTTACGCTCCTTTCATTCAAAACTCGAATCAAATGGCTTCTAGGTTGACCGCAACCACAAGTTTTCCGAGAGTATTTTTTCAACTCCTGTGATTTTCAAAGCAACGTCCAAGCTTTTCGGCTCACTGGGCTGCTCCGATGACAAAAACTGACTTGATTTTTCCAGCATTTTCTTCAAGAGTTGTAGATTTCGCAGTTCCGGCAATTCTGCTTTCGCTGTAAGTTTTCATTCCACGAGGAGCGACGCTCGAGTCAGGTTTGACAGTGGCGTGATTTTTCTAGACCAATCATAATTCTTTGCTACGCATAGCAACCAATGAAATTGATCATTTTGTATTAGCCTGCGAACAGGCTCCCAGCGAGTTCGGAAAAAAAAATTCGTTGAGCGAGTGGGACGCGGGGGAGCCTGTAGACATTGTTTTTAATGTGCCGTTCCGCCCCTTGGTGATTAGCCTGTTACATATCTGTCAAGGAGATAATTAAACCTGTCAAATTTGATGGGTTTCCCCACGCTGATGAATCGGCTTTTTATAACAATCTACCATAATGATGGTAAATAAAGTAGACAGGCCAAACACGACTCCTACGAGAAAAGGAGAAAACTAGAGCCGTTAGATCGTGCTAGGCGGCAAGTTTTAAGAGGTCTACAATCAGAACTGAGCCGAACAACACGCAACACAGTCGACAGACGTGCGCGTAATGAATTAAATTTAAATCCTGTGGTACTAGAACAATCAAAGGAGAAATCAACCTATACATCGAGCTCCAGGAACATAAGCTCGATCACATAGCTGCAAGAAACATTTCTTTAGACAAGCCTAAAGCTTTCTCGAAGTAAAGCTACGTCTCCGAAGGAAAACTAGGTGGGCAAATATATGACACCCGTGATAAGAATCTACCTACTGTACTTACAAACAGTTCTAATCATAGCCGGGCCTGGCGTCACAATATTTATAGAAATATGCGAGTAAGCAACACGTTCACAGTAAATGTCATACATTGTATTTTATCCCTTAAAAGCAAATCCTCGGAGACTTAAAACAAATCTTGCAATAGAAATGAGCCAAAACAATACACTAACACATGGCAAATTATTCAAAGAAGCAACACGCAGATAACAGCGGAAATCATGTAGACCTATGACTTCTTAAAATTTGCCGTCTAGCACGATCTAACGGCTCTAGTTTTCTCCTTATAACACAATACGAGGAGTAACTGCTGAATACCCCTCCACTATTGTTTATGTTGGTCGGCGTTCTTTAAAGAACGAAGAAGAACACAATAAATGCTATTTATCTCAGAGCTGTCAACAGCCATCGATTCAACCAATCAGATCTTGATACCAGGAGCTGGTATCATGGAACGGCGGCATCAATGGCATGTCTACAGGCTCCCCTGCGGACTCCCTCCTCACCAGACCGCTCTCGGCTCGTCCCGCTCGCCCTAGACTACACTCGGCTATCTCGCCCTAAACCCAACCGAACCGGGAGCCTGTTCGCAGGCTAATTTTGTATAGATCATAGATCACGTCAAATGGCTTTTCTTCGTCTTTGCCAAAGTGGGCAAAGGCGGGGCAAAGGCGGGGCAAAGGCGGGACAAAGGCCGGCTTTCGCGTTATGTTGAAATATTTCACAAATAAAAAAGGCTTTTCGTTATTATATAAAACAAATAGATTCCATGTTGCCGTGCGTCTGATTCAGTAATAGATCACAGAAGACGTCAAAATGTGGTAAGAACATCAGTGACACACTCGGCTACGCCTCGTGTGCCACTTTTTTGTTCTTACCACATTTTGACGTCATCTGTGATCTATTACTGAACAGACGCACGGCAACATGGAATCTATTTGTTAAATTAAAGACCCCAGACAACTCAGCGGGCTCGAGTCTGTACAAGGATTTTCTGGGCCTGATTTGTCCTTTACCAAACAACTGTCAGTGAGTATATTTGGTGCTTGTGGATTTTTCGGACACTCGGGAGTGCTTTTTTTAAGGCCTAGAGGTCACATGTGTTCATTCGTCGGCAAATAGAGTCGCAACGTTTGTTTTGAGGGAAGGTCTTTATGGCTTGTTTTGCAACGGGACTCTTCGCAAGCTACACACAACACAGTTAAGCCTAAACAAGATGTTTAGTTCAAGAAGCTTGATTTCGAAGAAATCGGAGTGAATCAACGTAGTAGTTAAAGAATACATTAATCGTCGCGATCACTGACTGGATCTGGAGAGAGTTTAACATTCACCATATACAAGCCGTTTGTGTTGGACGTTTTTCGACATGGTGAAAGAAAAGTTGTTGACACCGTTTGTCTTGTTATTTTTCCTTTGATTTCCTTGAAGAAAGACCAGGTATCCAGCCTGAACAGGAAAGGAGTCAAAGCTGTAGTTTTGGGGCCAGAAAGTTCTGACACGGAAATTAAGGATGCTTTTGAAGGTAAATACAAAAGTCCGTGTGTTTGCACAGTCGGTGTTCAGTGGGTTTTGAATACAGACCGCGAAGTTAAAGCAGTTTCCTGGACTTTACAAAACAAAAAAGGTAATGTACAGTATTACATCCAAGTTTAATTCAAATGTTTGAACCACGAGTAAAGCCACGGCCGATAAATTGAATGCAAAAGCCGTCGGCAAAAACTCAAGCTTCCGCACGTCAAGAATTAATTTAAACATGCTGTCACTATCACAGCGGAGCACTTTTGCGAAATTTTGAACACTTTTTCCTTTTTAAATAGTTTTCTTCCGCCTCATCTTGAATGAAAATTTATTGTTATGGAACTTTCTGTCGCATTTCTTTCATTTGGTAACCTTTCTTTGGCAAATTTAGGTATTTAAAGCTGATTTCCAGTCCGTACTGCGCACTCTCGAGAGTTTGTTTACGTTTTTTGTTTTGTTTCACGTAAGACGTCACGAAATGTGAACATTTCGCAACTACTTACATGAAGTAAATTCGAAGTTTAAAAACAACCGCCATGATGGATGCGAAGCGGTCAAAGCTTAATGCTTTGTTCTTTCTCATATCACTTGATGAAACAACTTTGCAGCTGTAAAACTCAATGAAACTGTTGGAAAAATAATTTGAAAGGCCTCAAAGATAAGGTATGTGGTTTTTAACGAATAACATCGATTCACATTCCATTGAGTGCGCCGTTATAATGTTTATAAACATGAGGGTACTGAGACTGCGCAGTACGGACTGGAAATCATCTTTAAAGTTAACAGTATTTTTGCATCGTGGATTTCTGCATATTTAATTTACATCTACCTCCGCGGCCGTGTTTGTTTACTTTATTCGCGTCATTCAAGTACAAGTTTTTAGTTTTATTCAGCTGCTACAAAACACCTGAGAAAAGAACTAAGTGGGCACTAATTTAGCACATTTGAAATACGATTTATCGCAAAATAATTGAAATTGTTGTTTTCAGTGTCGTTTTGTCCTCCAAAGTCAGCATAATTATTAATGCCTTGAAATCTGATCTTAAACGTGGTTGTGGTTACTGGGCATATGTTTTTTACTCTCCTTATGCTGGCTCTGAGATATATCAAAAAAATTCCAGGGAATAAGGGGTAGGCTGTGAATCATTACGTCACACCCAGATTTTAAATTTGAATCCGAGGAAGTGGAACAAGTCGATTTCATTTTATCGAAGTAAAAGTCTACTTTTGGCAAGTCTAAGTGGAGGCGTTCATGCAGCATTTAAACATTAACTTTAAATGGCACCCTGGAACTGAGCTCTTTCCTATGGATACTATAGGCAACTTGTCCATTCTATATTCTTCGTTATTGGTATACTTCATTGGTTACGTGAGCTGGAAGTCTTTTCCTCTCAGTTTGCTTAATTTTCTCTAACTTCCCTTGACAAAGGAAAATAACCTTCGTTTCCTCGTCGCCTTGTAGCAACTTGGAATGAAAATATCTCCTAGACTTTGCATTTCACTGAATGTCTACATCGGAAACTTCCATCAAAAATGTCTTGAACATGGCCTTGTACAATCCTTACAAGCACAAGATGACAAGTTCAGTTTGCAACAAAACTTAAAACTAGTTTCTGTTTATCTCATTTGATAAAGAGAGAATGATTAATGTTTTCATTAAGACAGTATTGCCTGGATTTTTCAATATTTTCAATGTTCACTTTTTAACAACATTTGCTGTCAGCTATTTCTTGGTGAACCAGAAACAAAAATTGAAAATGTTTAAAGCATGACATCGTCCACCCTTGCCAAATGTATAAGCATGATCGTTTCAATTGTAATTCCTTCTTATCCAGCTCAGTATTACTTTTTTTCTTTGGTCGGTTATGAGTGAACACTGAACCACTGCTCGTACTCTAAACATGAAAATCAGCCACAATATTCCCTAAACCAAATAATATTAAACATAATCCAAAAAATATTTCAATTAGTTTGTTCACTTTACGAGTTTGCTCACAGAGCACTTTGATTGTTTCACGACCGAGTCTGAGGAGAATGGGTCCAGCGGCTGTTGCGACGTCTACCCAGGAAGATCGAATATCTCCCGTCCTCTCATTTCCTTGAGGATTATGCAATACCATAGTTAACAATGGAAATACATATTCAAAAAGTGCGCAGAAACGCCTTCCAGAGGTGCCATCGGCTGTTGCAGCAATATCCCAGATTTAAAGAAAGATATACTGTACAATTTCATTTTTTAATGGCGATGATCGGCCAATAGTACAATAAAAACGTAAACGATGGTTGATTTTATCGAACTATCGAACTGGTGAACTAACTCTGCGAGAACCATTGAAGACCTCTTAGTGGAATTTGTTCCGCAGACATTCAACGCCATTTTCAAAATTTTCTGTTGAAAGCCAACCTGTAATTTATTAAGATACTAACGACAACCTATATTTTCCAATCCCACAGTATTTATAACATATCTGGCAAAGTCGTGCGATCAATCACGAAGCATTACGGCGGGGAAACAGGTCGTCTCGCCCCAAGTCCGTTTCGCCCAGGGTCGTTTCCCCGCAAGTCAAAGTCGTTTCGCACCAACTTCAAATTTTACCAGTAATTTGCAATGTATTTACAAATTATTAGAGAAATAAAACGTCACCTTTGTAAGATGAGGTTGTTGGTGACGTTTAAATTTGTTCATTTCTTTTTCCCAATCTCTCTTTCCCGCCCACGCCATGTTGATGATGCACCGGTTGATCGATGGCCGATCTTATTTGCAAGGGCCTGTTTACATGGAGGGAGGGTGGCCAGGCTAACCGAGCTACCCGGCTAGAAGGGTTGAAACATAGCCCGCCTTTACATGCAACTCACCTAGCCGGGCCAGTGAGTGGGCTGCGTGAGCTATCTTTTGAGAGGCCGCTAAGCACAACAAACGTAACGACCGACCAAGCAAACTGTTTTCTATCTTATTTGAGCTTCCTGTGCTGGCACGGACCTGTTCTCTGCCTGCGACACGTCTATTACACTGATCTCTTCAGATTGAGTGTCACTCACTGTCAGATTACACTGGCAAATGGTAACAACGAAAAAATCCACCTCGCGCCGCCATGTTTTCGCGGCTTATCTCACTTCGGTTAGCCGACTAGCCCGCGGCACGAACCGTTTACATGGTAAAAAGGTACCCAGCCTAGCCGGGTGCCCCGGGCAGGCCGGCTACCCTGTCTAGCATGTAAACGCTTCAATGCGTTTTCTAAAGAAACGTATAAGAAGTTAGCCCTCCCAGGGTAGCTCGGTCAGGTGGGTAGCCCTCAGTCGGGGCACCCTCCCTCCAATTATCTGTAGAACATCAAACGCCATTCAAACCTTTTTATTAAACATCTGCGTGGTTAAAAAGCCATTGGGTAGGTAAGGTAAAGTCTGCATTCGAGGCAAGTGGCCCATCAGGCTGGAGCTTATTCCAGTTTCTATAGCATGAAGCGACTGGAAGTATTTCTAATCCCCCCTGGATGGGATGCTAGTCCATCGCAGCATTAAATTCGCCGGTACCCATTTATACACCTGGGCGGAGAGAGGCACCGTGAGAGTTAAGTGTCTTGCCCAAGAACACAACACAATGTCTCCGGCCAGGGCTCGAACCCGGACCGCTTGCTCCGGAGTCGAGCGCACTAACCATGAGGCCACCGCGCCTCCCATTAAAAAGCCAATGAGTCCTAATGTATTTGTTTGATTACGCGCGTAGATCAAAAGTGTTGTTGCACTCGCATGGCAAGTCAAATAAAGTTGATCGATCGATGGCCGATTGTATCTCAAAACTTATTACGTCTCGAAAACTACAACACGTACTTCGCTCTTATAAACATAAAGCATTCCAGAAATTAAAATACAAACTGGATTGATAGGACAAGTGGGCACTGGACGCGATGGAGTGAGGACGTGTTGTGTTGTGCTCCGTTGACAAGAGATGTATCTCCTTTACTTTACAGCTTTGTGAGTCAGGCTTATGTCAGGAACACAGCTCAGGTCAGGGAAAAACTTGTCAGGCTCGGTAAGTTCTGAAAAAAGTGAAAACAAGCAACCGAAAGGAAGAAAGAAGACCACGTGCGACGACGAATCCGCCATGAGCGCCGAAGTAATGCAGGAATTGAAGTCGATGAGAAGCGAGTTATGCGGACAAATGGCACAATTATCCGATAGGCTTTCTAAAATAGAATGCGTCGTTTCAAAAATTGACGAGATAGATAAAATAGTATCTAAAGTTCTTCAGATTGAGGAGAGCGCCGCCGAAATGAAGGAATCGCTGGAATACTTGAATACTAGGGTTGGCGAACTGGAAAACAAGACAGGAGATTCAGAACGACTTTCTCAGAAAACCAACCAAGAGTTTTTTACAAGAATTATGAATCTAGAGCGATACTCTCGTGATTACAACATTAGAATTATCGGTGTGGAGGAAGAGGAAGGTGAAGATTGCATTACCATTTTACACAATTATCTCGCAACGCTTGGTTTTCAAGATGTGGCCGCTGAAGTCGAAAATGCCCATCGGACAGGGAAGAGAAATGAAAACGGGAGGCCTCGGCATATTATCGCGAAGCTTTACAGCCGACCATTTAAAAGAAGACTGTTGCAAATCGCGAAGACCCCGGACAAGAAGGCTATACTAAATGGTGTCAGGTTTGTTGAAGATTTTACGCATAATGATTTCGAAGCACGCAAGAAGGCACTTCCTATTATGCAGAAAGCCTTCGAGGAAGGAAAGAAAGTTAAGTTTACAAAAGGAAAACTTTATGTAGAGGGTATTGTTGTTCCTCTGATGTAAATTTAATTCAAGTAATAGAGTATACGAATTGTTTAATTTCATCCTTTTGCTATTGTCTTGGAGTTCAACTTCATTGATTTATTCATGGAAAGTGTTATTGCAGTAATCACTTTGTGGTATGTTCAGTTTTGCCCAGATCGCTTGTGTAAAACAAGCGCGATGTGTACTCATTGTAAACTACTTAGTATTTTGCTTTTCACTTTCGCTTCTATTTTAAATGATACCTTTTTGTATGCACCATACTTAACCCTGTTAATATTTAAAGTCAACAGCCAAAGATATGAGAGTTTTTGTCGATATAGTGTAAGAATTATTCAGTTGAATTTAGATCCGTTATCCACCCTCTACCGTATTGCCTATTACCTTTTCTTATTGCCTATTAATGGTGGCTGGTAAGATTATTTCGCTTAATGTTAGAGGTATCAGCAACTACAAAAAAAGACGCACAATCTTTACTTGGTGTAGGAAACAAAAGGCGGATATTATTTTTTTGCAAGAAACACACTCCACTGAGAGGAACGAGGTTGCATGGAAGAGAGAATGGGGTGCGCCATTGTATTATTCTCATGGGGCAAACAATGCACGTGGCGTTGTAATTTTGATACGGAATAAATTTGACTGCATTGTTCAAGAAAGTGTTACAGACGCTGACGGTAGATTCCTTATGCTAAAAGTTTTGCTTAACGGCGAACAAGCGCTTTTGGTAAATGTTTATGGCCCAAATCGGGATAGTCAATTATCTTCCTTTTATCAAAATCTGTTAACACATATTTTGGAAAAGGGTTTCGATACAATTGATAATATTATAATAGGCGGTGACTTCAACTGCCCTCTGAACCCAATTGCTGACAAAAGAGGTGGGAATCTTATCCCAAGACAATCTGTAATTAACTCTATAGGCTATTTGCAATCAGAACTGGATCTACACGACATTTGGCGTATTAAAAACCCAACATTGCGAAGTTTTACCTGGAGCCAATCAGAACCATTGATCTTTTCACGACTAGATTATTGGCTAATCTCTAATTTTTTGTCAGATTGCGTTACAGAAGTTGATATTATACCAGCTATTAAGACCGACCATTCCGCAATAGTAATTGAATTCCAAAGTACTGATGATATGGCCAGGGGACCTGGAATTTGGAAATTGAACTGTTCTTTGTTGAGTGATGATGGGTATGTTGAAGAAATGAACCAGTTGATACCAATATGGGTTCAAGAAGGTGTAGCGGATCTCAGTGATTCTCGCTCTATTTGGGATTGGGTTAAATATAACATTTCAAAATTTTCTAGAAAATATTCGAAGGAAAAAAGTAAGCAAAGAAGATTAGATGAGGAGCAGCTTCATAGAGAATTTCATGAAGCCAGTCTAAGCTTTCAAAACGACCCATCACAAGAAAATTTAGCAAAGCTAAATGTTCTGAAAGAACGAACTGAGAAATTTTATGAAAAGAAAGTTGAAGGTATAATTGTTAGATCGCGCGCTAGATGGCATGAGTATGGAGAGAGAAACTCAAAGTATTTTTATAATCTAGAAAAGCGAAATCATATTAGAAAGCATATTCGCAAACTCCGTTTGAGTGGCGTGATAACAACTGATCCTTATGAAATTTTGAACGCGGAAAAAAAATATTATGAGAACCTTTATAAGAAAAGACTGGATGTTTTAGAACAGAATGCTTCGACCTTTTGTTATGATGATCTACCAATACCAACACTTTCACCAGAAAAAATGGAAATTGGAGAAGGACCTATTAGTTTAGAAGAGTGCACCGAAGTGCTGAAATCCTTTTCATTAAATAAAGTTCCTGGAAATGATGGACTGCCCGTAGAATTCTACAAGACCTTTTGGGGTACAGTAGGGGAACTTCTGGTAAAATGTTACAATGAATCATACGAAAAAGGAGAAATGAGTTCTTCACAAAAACAGGCGATAATTACGCTCATTGATAAAAAAGACCAAGATCGTTGCGAGCTCAAAAACTGGAGACCGATTTCTCTCTTAAATGTGGATACAAAGATAGCATCAAAAGTTATTGCTGAAAGAATAAAAAAGCAGCTGCCGGAGATAATACATAACAACCAATCGGGTTATATTACGGGAAGATATATTGGTGAAAACATTCGCTCAATTTTGGACATTTTGGATTATACTAAGGCGAATAACCTACCAGGATTTTTTTTGTTTATTGATTTTGAGAAAGCCTTTGATAGTTTGGAGTGGACCT
This sequence comes from Platygyra sinensis, assembly GCA_019787425.1. NCBI lineage: Eukaryota > Metazoa > Cnidaria > Anthozoa > Scleractinia > Merulinidae > Platygyra > Platygyra sinensis. The sequence continues at coordinate 64,088 of JAHPZR010013410.1, forward strand.
TTCTCAATAGATGTTTGGAACTATTTCACTTTGGGCCTAGTTTCGTTAGATGGATAAATGTTTTCTATAAAAACATTCAAAGTTGCACTATTAACAACGGCCTATGTACAAACTATTTTACCATTGAAAGAGGAGTACGACAGGGTGACCCGCTTTCTCCATATCTTTTTTTAATCGCAGTGGAAATTTTGGCCATCGCTGTTAGAGCTGAGAAAAACATAAGGGGAATTGAAATTAACGGCACGGAAACAAAACTACTGCAATTTGCCGATGATACAACTGCAGTTTTGTCCGATTTAAATTCGGCCAAAGCCTTCTTTAACCTACTGGATGACTTTGAAAAGGTGTCAGGCTTGAAACTTAACGTTGAAAAAACTGAGGCAATGTGGATTGGATCCTTTAATAACCGTGTAGATACGCCTTTTGGAGTCAAGTGGCAAAAATGTGTGAAGTTTTTAGGCATTTTCATAACTTATGATGTACAGCTCCTTGTAGAGAAAAACTTTAAGCAGCGATTGAAAAAGGTTAAAAATACAATAAATTCATGGAAAATAAGAGGGTTATCCATCTATGGGAAAGTCAATATCATTAAGTCTATTTTATTCCCGAAAATGATTTATCCGAGTTCCATTTTATGTACACCTGTTGAAATTATTAAAGAATTTCAAGCCTTGATATTTAATTTTTTATGGAACGGAAAAGATAAAGTCATCCGTCTTTCAACTTACGCACCTTATGAGTTTGGAGGTCTTAAAATGATAGATTATGAAAGTATGGTTAAAGCTTTACGGTTGAGTTGGCTTAAAAGAATTTTTGACAAAAATTCCAATGGCTTTTGGAAGTCTTATTTCAACTACCTTTTAAAAAATCAAGGAGGGCAATTTTTGTTGGAATGCAATTATAGCTCTGATCAAATTGATATTCCATCATCTTTCTACCAAGAACTCTTGATATGGTGGCAGAAAATAAGAGAAACTGCTGACCCCGATAATAATTGTAAATACATTATTTGGAATAATAAGGAAATTTTGATTGATGGCAATAGTGTTTTTTATAAAAAATACTTTGTTAAGGGAATTAAGTATACAAATGACCTGTTATTTGACATGAATAATATTGAGTCCTTCGATATTATGAAACGAAAGGGATTAGTATCAAATTTTTTGATATGGACTGGTTTAAGGAAATCAGTGCCACTGCATTTACGAGAGCAAAAGTCTAACTCTAATGTGATTTTTGATGTAGGAAATTATAGGTGTCGTCATTATTATAGCATTCTGGTAAAGTTTATATACGAGAGGCCAAAGAAATGGCTCATGTTAGCGGATAAGTTTAATTTAACAGAAGAACAACTCTCCAAAACATACCTGCTACCTCTACATGTTGCGTCCGAGCCTTATGTTCGTTCCTTTCAGTATAAGGTGTTAAATTGCATTTTATTTACGAACGATCTTCTTTTCAAAATAGGATATATCGCCACCCCTAATTGTACATTTTGCAAAGAAGCTCTTGAGACTATTCAGCATTTCTTGTTTTATTGCGCTGTTTCGCAAGCCTTTTGGAATGATGTAATTTATAACATTCTGAGTAAATTGAGTAGTTGCGGATACCTATTATTAAGTGATGTCATCGTTGGTTTTCTGAGGGAGGAGATGGGTCTGGAAAACTATGTCCTACTTTTAGGAAAAATGTATTTATGGGATTGTAGACGTAATGACAATAAGCCATCAATTACACATTTCATCCAAATTTTAAAAAACAAGTATGACACGGAAAAGCTTATTGCCCAAAAACAAAATAAGTATCAATCTTTTAAAAACAAATGGCATCTTTATGAAAGACACTTTTTGTATCTTTAATGTTGAAACTGAAAAAATAATTGTATAACCCTTTACCTTACAGTTGCCATTGTTTTTTTTTTTTGTTTTTGTTTTTCTCCTTTCCCATAGACTTATATATGGTGTATCACTTTTAACCTTTTGTTTCTATTCCCAATACAGTATATGTTTTCGTTAAAAACTGAAAATTATGGGTAACTTTTGTAAAGTAAATATGATAATGTAGTCTGCTCGTGTTAAATTCGAAATAATATAATTTAAATTGCGGTATTATTGTAACTATTAAGATGTGAATTTGTCTTTGTTAGTACTATATATTTATATATATATTTTTTGTAATAATATTATTCTTGTATTTGTTCCGAATAATAATAAATGACTCATTACAAAAAAAAAAAAAAAAAAAAAAAAAAAAACTGGATTGATAGGACAACCATACCTTGACAAACTGCATCCTCGCTAACGGGCTTTAAACACGCGTGGGAACCTTGTGTTTAGGTAACGACTTTACCATCCAAAGCAGTCCTTGAGTTTTCTTTCCTGCTTTTAGTTTCCTGCTCCTCTACTTCGTATCTAGATTTCCATTCCTAATATACAAGCCGTCCGCAAAGAGGTCTTCCCCGTCGTCGCTTGAAATAAAGCTTCAAGCAGTGAGTTCACAGCTGTCGAATGTGCTTGATCGAAGTTTATTTCGGAGTAAGCTTTCGAATCGAAACCTAACTATGACTCCAGTGATGAAAAAGAAATGATTCTTAAACAAAACTTGGACGTTTTTGGTCCAAAATATATTGGAACGATTAATTTTGCTTTCCATTTTCTCGGGCAAATACAGAGAGCAGACTGAGGCGCCATTGTGTTTGGTTCCTGGGTAGACGTCATCAGCAACCGTCGCTTAGACTCCCTAAAACTCGGTCGTGCAACTCTTCAAGCACTTCAAAATTATGGGGGTTAGGTGCACCTAAACATTGACTTTAAAGTAAAATATCTAAGTCTGCCTAACTAACTAATAGTTGGTATAGTATTATGAGAAAAAAAAACCTATTTTGAGGCAAGCAGATTTCTCTATACCCAGGTATGAAACAGCCACCTACGGCAAGCATTCTATTAGATATCTAAGGTCTAGGCTATGGACAAAACTACCCAAGAGTATTAGGGACGTGACAACCCTAATGTCTTTCAAAGGCAAGATACGCCAACTCAATATAAGTGAACTTTTAGATGACGGCTGCACAGGCTGTAGCCTCTGCTCCTCGTGAGTTCTGTATATTTTTACTACAAATCCCGTGATTAGATAACTGTAGATGTTTTACCTATTACTATATAGTTTTTAGTTTCTTAATTTTCCCTAATTTGGTGTTCCCAAATTAGTAAGGGACTTTTTTTCCCTAGGTAGGTGGCTTTTGACACTTTAATAAAGTATCTATGTATCTATCTATCTATGTATCTATCTATCTATCTATCTATCTATCTATCTATCTATCTATCTATCTATCATATCATTAAAATTGCTTTTCAAGGATGCCGTGTCTCATACAAAGCTGTTATGACGCAGTTAACTTTAAATTCGCTCAAAGAAACTGTGGATCGGAGTTCATGGGAATTTAAGTCTGCATAAATACATGGTGCTGGTCTGTGAAAGAGCCAATTAATTCTCGGAGTCGATTGAAATAATATCATTTCGAGATACGAATCGAGATATTAGATATTCAGGGGTCAATCCTTGTAAAATTTTGAACATCACAACAGAGGTGGCTACTAACCTTTGTCGACAAAGTTATCGCCAGCCGAGTGCCTGGAACAACGTATGGCTTGACTAAGGTTGTCAAGTCTCTGTTTAAGTCATAATTCAACCTTCCTCTCCTCCAAAGTTAGAACCGGAAGGCTTTTGAACAAAACCCACTGAGACTTCTAGCAACCCGGAGTGGGTGTTAATCTCTCATACAGAACTTATTCTTAAGGTTATCCTTCAGAGGTTAATTTTATATATGGTATCCAAATCTCCCGCGGCTAATCTTGTCACGCGTGTTGCGGAAATGTTTTCGTGAAGAATGAAAATGCGTGTAAGGCTAGGTAAGTAAACTTTACTTAGACAGGGTCGCCTATTCAGCGGCTCTTAGACCATAGAGGCCTTGTATCTAAGAGATGTACAGATTTAATTAAAGCCTAAAATACAATTTAAGAAAATTAAGAACATTTACAACCAACTAGCAAAACCATTATGGTAAAAAAAAGTTTTTAAAATGTACTTCTGTTATTACATAAGGCATAAAATAAATTTCTTGCTCCGCGACCGAACAGCTGAAAGTTTAAAGGAAGTTCATCAAAAATCCTTGCACCGCTGAAAAGAAAGGTCCGTCTCACATAATTCAGTCTAACCCTAAGTAAGAATAATCTATTATTATATGGCAAGATAGGCTTGAGGTGAATCCGAGCGTTGTGATTGGTTCTTTCTTGGACAGGATTTTGCCATACGGACCGTTTCCATGGAAACGGTCATAAACTGTGTATTTTTTCTGTTTTCGAAAGCCGTCAAATTCAAAATTTGCAACCAAAACTACGAAAAGAAAACGTGTAAATACTCTCATTCTTCGCAAAGATATTTTATTGAGCTTACAACAAGAACGAGGAAGACGAAGCAGCTTTCACGAAGCGAATTTACCTGGAAACGTCTAATGTAGAAACTGAATCAGGCATCAGCGAAAGTCAGGAGACCGTAGAGATTTTATATAAAGAGGCAAAAAAGTGCAAACACAAATGACCAGATGGCTACTGATCTGAACACTCTTCTCCACTAATTGTAAGGTAACGGTATGACAAATGAGAGAGTTAAAACCCTACCTGCGAAGGTGCTTGACCACTTGTCCACTGAAATATTTTTTATGAACAAATACAGGAAACACGGACAAGAGTACAAGCCAGCAACAATTTTCAATTACGTTCTAATTCACTTCGTTCAACCGAACGTAAATTATTTTGCACTTTCAACTCCCTGTAAAAGCAGAAACAAGAATATAACAGGTTGTAGGATGGATGCTCTAGCAGAGTAGAACTAGAATTAACAAAGTATAAGTACGAAGGTCAACCTGGGCCAAACAGCAACCTACCACGAAAAAGCTGATGGTCAGAAGGAGCATGAAAAGTTTTCTGGCGCTTATCTTCGACGCGTTTACCCTCTTGTCTCGCTTTCCTTTTTCTACCCGCCGCTTCTTTCGCTTTCTTGAGCTTCTTTTCATCCTCTGAATTGGAGGCCAGCTCGTCCGATTCGTATTCCTCGACGACCTGCCAACCATCTTTGCATCTGTCAGCGATTTTAATTAGCTTCTGCCTCTTGTGTATCAATTTTCTACCTTCACTGACCAGAGTAGAAATCTTATCGCTTGCTGCCTGGACGTTGGCTGTTTGAATTTGGTCGAATATGTTATCCAATTCAGCGTTCAACTTGAACTGTTTTCGATTTCCCTTAAACTTTAACTCTACGGTCTCCTTATCGATTTGCTGTTTGGTTTCAATCTGTTTTCCTTTCACGTCAAGTTGAGTCGATAAATAATCTTTGAAGAGACCAAAAACTTGTTGAACTAATTCGGGATTGCCAGGTGATGGCGCAGACTGACCAGATACCTCGTCGCTAGCTTCGCCCACGGTTTCTGTAGACTCGTTTTGCCTAGGCATTTCAAAATTGGTAACGGTCAAACGGTGAAGCAACTCGTACTACTTGCGAGAGAGAGAAAGAGCATTCTGTGCAATACTGAATATATAGCATACAGGCATAATGAAGGATTCACAAGGGACACGCCTTAAGCGTGTGTATCCGAGAGGTGACGCAAGATAATAAAAGACTCCAAATACCTTCGTACCAAGAGAAAATACATTTTTCAGCGCAGAATTGTCCAGAATGAGACAAAAGCGTCGACCTGTTATCGAGAGTGACGGAGGATTGACTTTAAGACTGCCTCTTCATCAGCTGTGTTTATGTTTGAATGATTTCACAGCAACCAACTTCGACATTTCTTCATCCACATTTCGTGATGCACAAGTAAAAATATTCCATTTTCCGAATTTCAACAAGCTGCAGCTGTTGAGACTTGTGTCAAATTCCGTTACAACTAGTTCTTGAAGCCTTGTTTATACTCAACATGATTTACGTTCATTGAATTTGTTTTCAAACTCGTGGTAGCTTGTTCTTTTTGAGTTGCTCGCGTCATCAAAAACACACGAAGGAGGCCGTTTGAATTCAAGTGACCGGAAGTGCGTTTTAACAGAAAACAAACAAGCATCACCCTAGTGCCATATAATAAACTTCTTACTAACCTGGCTAGCTCGAGCCGTACTGAGGAATATTGGCCCTCGATCGTTTTGTACGGACCTCGCTGCGCTCGGTCCGTACTGCCACGACCTCGTGCCAATATTCCCCAGTACGGCCCTCGCGATCGGTTAGTAAGAGGTTAGTATTGTTCCTTGGATAATAGTTATTAGTAAAATCCAACTAGTGGTCTATTATCAATGCTGCGTTCTGATTGGTTGAGCTACTAGTAGGCTATTTGTTATAGCCTATTAGTAGCGAAAGCGCCGGCTTTGAAAACCAAAACAATGGCAGCTGAATAGCTTTAACTAGCAAAAGATGTTTTGTCTCGATATTTTTTTGACCAACTAGTTGGATTTTACTAAAACAATTATTCCTCTCGCCCTCATGGGCTCTGAGTCAATAGCCCATTCGGCCTTCGGCCTCATGAGCTATTGACTCAGAGCCCATTCGGGCTCGAGGAATAATTGTTAAAGAATGCTCGAATATAAAAAAGGCTGCAATTTCTGAAGCTGAAATTGAACTTATAATAGCTTGAAAGAGATTACCTTTGGAATTAAGGTTTACTGGTATATCGGGAATAAACTCTCTTATCTTCTTATCTCTTTCTTATAGAAGTAGGTACAGTCTATATTAAGAAAACACACATATACCAACTCCGTGTTCTGCGGCTGTTTTGTGACTTGAATTGCGAATAAAACTGAAACACAAATAAAACGTGTCGACAGTGTGTTACAAAGAGCTCGTGACCAGTCGAAATTGAAAGATTATCCCACGGTTCGAAAGTGTGATGGTTCTCATGTCATTGTTATTTTTGTGAAGGAGATTTCATTTTAGCAGATGCAGACTACAACTTTGAATTCTATTCTGAGTTGAACTTAAATTTCGGAACGTTTTTTGGACTTTTAAAGACTTTTTGGACAAGTAAGTACAGTAAGTTGTAAAATGTTTGGCTCAGAGACTGAAGTGTTTTCTAATTAAGATAACCTTGCCATTTCAAAAGAACATGCATTTTTAGCATTTTTAAATAGTAGTTGCTCAAGATTATGAACCCGGTAAATGTAACTGGCTCACGCATTGTACTGCTTGGCGTTGTAGGCCTTGTGATACATTACACAACACCGGCAAAAAATTATAATATACTTGAGTTGAAACGTAAATTGATTAAAGGATAAAACAAGCGAACGTTTGTCAGTGATTTTTGTCTTGCAGGAAAAGTTTCTCTTGTGGACATATACTTCTTAAGTTTCCACTTTTTTCATATTCTGAACAGAAGTGAATTGGTGAGTAGAAGAACCTTGATGTTTTAACATTCCTCGGTTTTAGTCCCCTTACTCTTGACAAAATCTAAACAACCTTCATATTGTTGACTGTGTTACTAACATCGGTCGTCTTACAACAAGGTGTTTCGAGTCAATAAAGAATAAAATTGTCAATGATAATCAACAATCATGTTTGACTGCGAATATCGTCATTGAGAATACAATCATACAACGTGTGCGGCTTTCAACTGTAATATGGGTACTTGGACAATTAATTCTAACAACGCTCCGCTAATTTTAGTACTGTCATTTTTCGTACATAATATACAGAATGAAAATGACAGATTTTAGCTTTCAAAACATTTCCAAGAGACTGTATCATTATCGCCAGTTACAATGAACTAACATTGTTTTTGAACTTTTAATTTTGAAGTAAATTATTTAATAAAAAAGCGGAACGGGACTGAACAATACAGTGTAGTAAAAGTTAGATATCGTGTAGAAAACATAATTTTGATCTTGTCATTGTATTTTGAAAAAAAAATAAACAGCTCTAATGCTTTATTATTTTTTTCAAAGGAAAATTCCTCTCGCTTGCTCAGTTTGAACTGAACGTCATTCTGATCTTGGCATCCCATGAAACGGTAAGGACAGTCAGTTAATAAAACAGATATGAGATATCGTCTTTCGAATCTTTCGTTTGATGGTTTGTCTGTGAATTTACTGAAAATATGTATTAAAGCTCCAATGTACTATGTTCCTTTCTAGGGGAAACCACCGTTCCTGACGCAGATCGAGTGCGATCTCGTTGTGTCTCTCAGATCCTAAATAAAAGTCAGAGAAGTAAGTGGCTTTGGTCACTGTATGTATTCAGAGTACATACGCTTTGTACAAATACAGGAATAAAGGGTTTGAATTTTCAGTGCAGAAATTTATGCATTAAGCGTCTATTCTCGACGACTTTATATTTTGTGTTTTGATCTTCTCCTATGATGTTGTTTGATTTGCATTCCTCGTTTGTTTTCCTTCAGTTTAATTTTACATTTCTTTCTTATTCTGTCATGATTGTCATATATGTGCATTTATTTTCGCCTGTAGCTTTCAGTTTTGCGTGTTGATCTTTGTACTTTTTCATACTCTGAACTGAAGTGAAGTGGTGACTAGAACTATGTTTTAACTTTCCTCGGTTCTAGTCACCTAACTCTTTCTTGACAAAATCTAAACAACCTTCGTATTGTTGACTGTGTTATCGGTTGTCTTACAAAAAGTGTTTCGAGTCAATAAAGAATAAAATTGTCAATGATAATCAACAATCATGTTTGACTGGGAATATCGCCAACCACTCAACGTGTACGGCTTTTAACTGTAATATGGGTATTTGGGCACTTTTACAACGCTCCGCTAATATTGTGCTGTCAATTTTTCGTACACAATATGCACAATGAAAATGACAGATTTTAGCTTTCCAATTATTTCCAAGAGACTGTATCATTATGGTCAGTTCTCAGTACAATGAAGTAACATTGTTTATGAATTTTAAGTTTGAGGAAAACCATTTAAAAACCAAAAGCGGAACGGGACTGAACATTACAGCGTAGAAAAAGTTAGATATTGTGTAAAAAACATTATTTTGATCTTGTCACTGTATATTGAAAAACAATTACATAGCACTCATGCTTTGTTGTCTTTTTCAAAGGAAGATCCCTATTCCTTGCCCAGGTTGCAGAATTGAACGTCATTCTGATTTAACATCTCATGAAACGGTAAGGATAGTCAATTAATAAAACTGATATAAAACATCGTCCATTTGAATTTCTCGTTTGATCATCTCACTGTGAATGCACTAAAATTATTTATTATAGATCCAATGTACTATGTTCTTTTCCAGGGGAAACCCCCGTTCCTGACGCAGATTGAGTGCGATCTCATTGTTTCTCAATAAACGTCAGAGAAGTAAGTAGCTTTGGTCACTTTATGTCAGGAGGGAGGGGGTGTCTCCAGGCAAATCAGTGGCTTAGTCATAACTACCAGTGTGACGTCACATCATACATCGGTGATTTTCGATATGGCGGCCAAATTTTTGGGTTCGTTAACTGAATGAGATGTGGAAATTTCTAACTTTTTGATGATTCGATTACTTTGTTCAATGTTACCGAGAATTCAAAATATATGAAAGACTTCTTTGCAGTAATTTTCGGTAGGATAAGTTATTCGAAAGCCTCATATTTTGAGTAGAAACATACTAACAAGGGCCTGAGACGTCGACAACGTTTAATGGATTGACTACGTTTTTCCGGAGCCCACGGAGAAATGCGGAGATGTCCTGAACCCAGAATAGGAGGTTTGGTACATGGTATATTAAGTTTGCTCTGTGCTGAGAATTAAGCCTTCAGTTCTTATGGTTCGTCTCAACAATCCCTTCAAAGTTAATGGGATGGCTTCAGGAGAGCGACTTCAGAATAACCGGCCACGATTGCGTAACATTGAACGCTTGCTCCCGTAATCCCGCAGTGGTGTTGTATAGCGATATTCACTGTTTACAAACAAGTCTTTTGATATTTAAATTTTGCCAACCACAGAACAAAAGAATCCTTTGTTTCGAGAACCAATAAACCTTCGGTTCGCACATTAATGACAATAGGAGACGTAACGATGAGTATCGCCATTTTATGGGTTGATGAACGTAAGACGAGTAAAACTATTGCTCCCGCAGTCCGCAGTGGATAAAATGAATATTAAAACTCCGGGTTTCGGCTCATGGATTGTAGAACGAAGTCTTTTCATGTGTAACGCGCTTGTTTCGGCTGATGGATTTTAGAACGAGGTATATTCATGTGTAGCACGCTTGTTTCGTGTATACATTAAGTTTTTCCCGTTTGTTTCCATATGCGAATATTTATTGACTGCGGGACTACGGGAGCAGGCATTTAATGTCACGCAATCGTGAACGGGTATTCTGAAAGTTAGCCCTTCAGGAGCACACAGGCAGTCATCTACCCCACAAAATTTAAAAACACAAGCTTTCAACCACGTAACAGCCACCTGAACAGCTGGTAAACATAGACACTCTTAACCTTTCACCAATCGAACAAAGTTTAACACGGGAGAAATCAAACCGACATGTACCTCCATGTACGCCCTCGCACTTAAAAGGATTGTTGAGCAAAATGGCTCATCGCATTGAGAAAAACTAACAATGGCTTGAAAGTTATATCAGAAAGGAACAAAACCTATTATGAGGTACTTCTGTTGAAAACTTGAAGAGAAAACGGCGGCGTTTTGGGTGGCCTTTACTTGACCGGAAGTCAAGATGGCGGTAACCCTACTTGACCCGATTTGTTTTCAATAAAATTTGGAACAAAAAACGCACATAAATAGAAAACAACAAACAGATGTACTCACGGACGATATCCACTACAAAGCTTGCACATTTATGCCAAATTAGTGAATAATTGCGCATTGATAGCTTGTATTATCCTCTTTTTCTTTGAATTCAATGGAGTCCCGACGCCAAATCTGGGCAAGCTGAGCGAGGCTTCGACTTGTTGCTATGTGACGTCACACTGGCAGAGATGAGTCGGTCTCTGACAGATACTCGAAAACAATAGAGTCACTCCCTCCCTCCTGCTTTATGTATTCAGAGTACATACGTGTTGTACAAATACTGGAAGAAAGGGCTTCCAATTTTTATTGCAGAAATTTATGCATTAAACGTCTTTCCTCGACGACTTTCAATTTTGTTTTTTTTGATCTTCTCCTTGATCTTGTTTTGATTTGTTTTCCTCGTTTGTTTTCTTTCACTTGTGAATTTATTTTCGACTGTAGCTCTCAGTTTTGCGTATTGATCTTTGTCGTTGATTACAACTTTGCTCTTCTATCTTTGTCAGTGAATTGTAAGTTTGCTTCATCTGTCGCTTAGTTTTCATTCAACGATTTCAGCTTTGTAGGTGTGACATCCGTTGTAAATGTCAGTTTTGTTTGTTTTTGTTTATAGTCGCGTGCCGCTAGAGGATAAAACATTGACTTCTAAAAGAAATCCATGCTTAGGCCTAGAGCAAACGTCGAATCTAATCGAATTTAATTCGTCGAACCTATTTATTTTGAAATAGGCGCATGAATGGTGCGACGTTTGCTGCAATTAAATTCGACTCAAATTAATTGGTTCGACTCTAGCCGGCATCGGTTTGACTTGACAAGTCGGATAATGCGACAGTGGTTCGGCGTTTCAGCAAACGCCCCTCTAGACACGCGCTGAACTCAATTCATAAATCATGCAAATTACAAAATAATTGATTCAAATGCGATGGACTGGGCAAATGTCTCAAAAATGCATACTCCCTCCCATCTGTTAAACGCTAATTCTCCCCTGACGAGTATGCGCTGTACAAAGATAATTTTGCGACCGAGAATGGCGACTTATAGAAAGTCATTGCTGACATGAAGACCGCTGCTCAAAACTGCCATGACTGCTGCTCCATTGTTGTTGGCTAACAAAAGCACGGTCAAACATGCAAATTAGACCAAAAGCTGTCGTCTCCGATACACTGTTTTCAGAACTGTGTGTAATACGAGTCTTCTCTTTCTAGTTTTCACAATTAACTGTACGAGCAGTGTATTTTGGCATTTTGCTGGCAAGTCCTAGCAGTAACTAGCCGCGCATCGCGTGATAAACAAAAGGTTTATGAGCAATTCAAAAACTCATTAATATTTCATAAGCACATAACCCTATCAGAGACGTCAAATTGATCACGTGCATGAACCTTTATACCTGGTAAAACATGGTCATTCTGAAAAGCCAGGGAAGGGACTTGATTTCAGTCCCAGGGAAAAGTGGGGTTGAATGCCTAAACAATACAATTATCGCTGAATTTTTAATGAGAACGACTACCATGATCTTTATATAAAGATCTCAATCAATTACATTAAAAATTCATGTATAATGATAATCACACATTAACAACCAACATAACAGGCGTACAAATAGTTCACCCCGCGTTCACAATATTTCTTTCATTTCCCTGGATAATATTTTACAATACAAAGATACACATGGTTTTACTTTGTTGCAAAATTAAACGTGCAGTTGTGAAACACTGACTTAGACATCTCTATATGAAATACTTCACTGGGCATTGGCATGTTACATAATTCTTCATCCCTAACTTCGTAATTCAAATCTAAGTCGGGAACATCCACTACATCCACTACATCACGAGGTGGCCCCAATAAATCGCTCACATTCCGTTCTTGCTCAACACTTTTCTTTTGGTATCGAAACAGTGCATTAGAACGGTGTCCAGTGCGCTTGTCAACCAAAGATTCAAAGACTCCGGTGTCATATTGACAATGTTCGTGTCCAAAGCTTGAACTTTATCGAGTTCCACGTGGAAGCCTGCTTCTTCCTTGCTTGGGTCTTTATTCTTTCTTGAAGCTTGCCACTCGGCAAAAATTTTCAACGACCATTTAGTTACATATCGTGTGGATCTAGGAACAGATTTTTCTAGAAATTTTCTTTCTTCCTCCTCACTTTTAGAATTTCTAAAAGCTCTTTTTGGAGGCATTACAAATGACCACGACTCTTCTAAGGAAATAATGAGGACTGAGGCAAAAAGCTTCGACTCAAAAAGCTCTCGACGAAAACAACAGAATTTTTGTCGATTGAAATGCACGCGTTTTCTCGGGTTTTTGAAGCCGCACAACAATTCGCATGCACGTGTTTTCTCGGGTTTTTGAAACAGTAGAAAAATTCGCGTGCACGTGTTTTCTCGGGTTTTTGAAACAGTAGAAAAATTCGCAGGTAGGTGTTATCGCGGATTTTTGAAGCCGTTCAAAACACTCGCAGCACGTGTTTTATCGGTTTAAAAACACTCGGCTACGCCTCGTGTTTTTAAACCCGATAAAACACTGCTGCTCGTGTTTTAAACAGTACAACAATAGCTGAGCACGTGCGTTAAAAATCTTTGTATTCCTTTGCCGTCCTCTGCAAAAAAGAAACGTGAAATGACCAAGTTCT
>JAHPZR010013410.1:82500-87500 GCA_019787425.1 Platygyra sinensis
ATTACTTTCAAAAGAATGAAAACTTCATTCAACAACTGTCCCGGCGCCATGTTTACTTGCCGAGATGGCAAAGGTGGCGAGATTAGTAACCAAGCTCTAGCGGGGTGAATGTAGCGCATACGATAAGCTTTTCGACCAATCAAAATGTCGAATTCTTTTGTTATTCACCTCTAGAAATTATTTATTCATTCAGCAACTGTCCACCATGTTAACTTGTATGGCAGTAGTGGCGAATATTTGATAGATTACAAAACATCTTTTTTACGATAACAGCACAACTTCTCGCGCGCTCATTGGCTAATTTTTATCGTCAATAAGCGGACAGACACCTGAATTTCTAATTTATGCGATGCGGTAACGAGCGAGAGCGGACAATTCCAGTTTGTTATCGTAAAAAGCAAATGGACGTCAGTTTTTCATGGGTCTGTCCTGTTCTAGACAATGAATTTCGTCATAACATTGTCAAAAAAGTCTGCAGATCCACTCGGCTATCACCTCGTGGATCCACAGCTACTTTGACAAGGTTATGGCGAAATTCATGATCAATAACAGGAAAGACGCATGAAAAACTGACGACAATTTGTTACATAAAGAATCGCTCAACCAATCAGATTGCTGGAAACTCTTTGTTAAGCTCTGAAATTATACTAATGCCTGATATAACCTGTGACTGCAACAGTTATTTTTACTTTCTCCAACCATTTCTAATTTAGGTCAAGAACTCTTATCGCTACGATGTTGCATGAGTCAGTTGCACTACGTTTTACAAAAACGTGTTGAATAGAAATAGGTATAGTTTACCGAAACTTCAAGTGAAAAACTTTTATAAATTTAAAACAATGTAGTTAATAAAGTTGGCGTCAACTTTCTAACCACTGTGATTTTCATTTAATCCTGACAGAAGCGACAATGACAATGGAAAAACATGGACAAAGTTATACAAGAGGTAGTGTAGGGGAAAAGGCCGGTTTCTCCAACAAGGACACCAGGGGACACAGTGACGTCACAATACCCTAGGGGTTGACGTCATCATGATGACATCATAATCTAAAAATATTATACTGACGTCATCGTGATGAGGTGTCATTGGAAGTATTACGTCATAATCTTAAAATGGGTAGAATGATGTCATAGAATTATTTTTAGTACCAGAGGTCATGTGATTTTTTCATTATAAATACGTTAAAACCTCAAAGGTATGCTATCTTGAGCAACTAGCAAAGGAAGTTGAATACACAGCTTGAAATCATGATTGGTAAATTTCAAAGAAGAAATCTACTGGTGGATGAAATTGAAATACAAGCACTGCTGCTAAGAAACAAAATTGCAGACATTATACAGGAGGGACCACGGTTTCCGGATTTTTGCTGTGGAATCGCTGTGGAATAAATTAACTTTGATCTAAAATTGCTGTGGAATACATTAACGGGGTGATGTCATAAGTTATTGCCTTGTATTTGTAAATAAATTGCTGTGGAATGCATTAACATGTTCTGGTCGTTACTGCTGTGGTTTCTAATTAACTGATTTATCCAGGCTAACCAGCCCCAAAAACTGGTTTCTTCACACTCGCCTAGACTTGCTCGTTAATAATTAACCCTGATTGGAAAAAATCTCTTTCGTGTTAAAATTATAAGAGCGAATTTTAACGAAAGCGCTTGGGAAATAATTCGTTCGAGCTCGTTGTTTGGAAAATTATGTTCCCTGTTTATCAACATGGCTTCCGTTACCGATGTTGCGAAGTTCAAGCTCTTTTGGACGCTTGTTTAACTGTCCGTCGGATTCGGAAATGTTGACAAGCGCAAATTTTTGAAAGCGTAATAAGGTTCTCTAGCTTTCTTTCAAAACGTTCTCCGATTTTCGAAACCGGGCTCTTTTAACCCCGATTGGTTTAGGTAGAATCTATCATGCTTTTATTCTCAGCTTTGCTGATGAGAGAGAGAATTAATTCTTAGCTAACTGCTCGAGTTTTCCGCTCCGTTAGTCACGCAGTGCCTCTTACTTTTAACCCCCGATTTGCATACTGACAAACTCGAACGGAGAAACCCATGGGACAGCTCTGTCATTGAAATGACAACAATAGAAGTTCAGAGCGCTAATGAATCGTCAACACGCGACAATAAATATTTTTGAACAGCACGTTTTCTTAAGAGACTTTATTGCTTGTTAATAGTGATATGATTCAAATACACAGAGATTTGAAATGAATAAAAATACATTTATTGACAACGAAAGCTCCAACAACTACGAAATATACATCTCAGTCATTATGAAAATCTACGATTGCGAATTAAATTGATTTCTATTTGGTCTATGAACCTAATAGACAACACAAAACAACTGTTAAATATTCAAGACCGAGAAAATGAACAAGTGCTTTTCGAAGACTTTTATTGCAATCCATTTTAACTCAGTGTTTACAACTCTCTGAGCTCTAACTTGTCAAGTACTACAGTTTGTTCTTTCAATGCGGGCATGATCCAGAAACAACAATATGACGAATAAATTCAGTCTTCACTGGGAAAATATAAGCTCATTTTCGATGTTTTCATGTTTTCGTGACACGTTGCACCACAGTCATTACAATGGGCAAAGACGTCTTTTATATGTTCGTTGTCAACCGGGATGTCGTAACCACAAATGGGACAAATAGAATAGTTATCGTGCCAAAAGCATCCGGGACACTTAACCACTGCAGTTACGGACATATTTCTATTTTGACAATGACGACATGGTTTCGAGGTCTCTTGTTGCATGATTCTTTCAGACTGATCAGACTCGCTATCACTTTCCTCATCACTGCTTTCAGATTGACTTTCCTCGCCTTCACTACCGTCGCTACGGTCGCTGTCATCATCACCTTCCCTTTCGTTCTCTCGATAAACCTTTTCTTTTTCTAGTAAATCGCTCAAAATCTTCTTGTTTTTTATTAAACGCTTGTCAACTCCTAACTCTGCCAGGCCATCCAGGAAGGTATTAAGCGCTCTGGGCTTGATTACCTCATCGTTATGAGGCAGCAGTATGTATTCCACTAACTCAGCGATGTTTGTTACAGGGATTATGCGGTTTTTTCGAAGTATTTGCCCACGTGGGGTCCAAAACAGAATATCTTTGGAAGCAGCCACGTGGGCAAATACTTCGAAAAAACCGCATAATCCCTGTAACAAACATCGCTGAGTTAGTGGAATACATACTGCTGCCTCATAACGATGAGGTAATCAAGCCCAGAGCGCTTAATACCTTCCTGGATGGCCTGGCAGAGTTAGGAGTTGACAAGCGTTTAATAAAAAACAAGAAGATTTTGAGCGATTTACTAGAAAAAGAAAAGGTTTATCGAGAGAACGAAAGGGAAGGTGATGATGACAGCGACCGTAGCGACGGTAGTGAAGGCGAGGAAAGTCAATCTGAAAGCAGTGATGAGGAAAGTGATAGCGAGTCTGATCAGTCTGAAAGAATCATGCAACAAGAGACCTCGAAACCATGTCGTCATTGTCAAAATAGAAATATGTCCGTAACTGCAGTGGTTAAGTGTCCCGGATGCTTTTGGCACGATAACTATTCTATTTGTCCCATTTGTGGTTACGACATCCCGGTTGACAACGAACATATAAAAGACGTCTTTGCCCATTGTAATGACTGTGGTGCAACGTGTCACGAAAACATGAAAACATCGAAAATGAGCTTATATTTTCCCAGTGAAGACTGAATTTATTCGTCATATTGTTGTTTCTGGATCATGCCCGCATTGAAAGAACAAACTGTAGTACTTGACAAGTTAGAGCTCAGAGAGTTGTAAACACTGAGTTAAAATGGATTGCAATAAAAGTCTTCGAAAAGCACTTGTTCATTTTCTCGGTCTTGAATATTTAACAGTTGTTTTGTGTTGTCTATTAGGTTCATAGACCAAATAGAAATCAATTTAATTCGCAATCGTAGATTTTCATAATGACTGAGATGTATATTTCGTAGTTGTTGGAGCTTTCGTTGTCAATAAATGTATTTTTATTCATTTCAAATCTCTGTGTATTTGAATCATATCACTATTAACAAGCAATAAAGTCTCTTAAGAAAACGTGCTGTTCAAAAATATTTATTGTCGCGTGTTGACGATTCATTAGCGCTCTGAACTTCTATTGTTGTCATTTCAATGACAGAGCTGTCCCATGGGTTTCTCCGTTCGAGTTTGTCAGTATGCAAATCGGGGGTTAAAAGTAAGAGGCACTGCGTGACTAACGGAGCGGAAAACTCGAGCAGTTAGCTAAGAATTAATTCTCTCTCTCATCAGCAAAGCTGAGAATAAAAGCATGATAGATTCTACCTAAACCAATCGGGGTTAAAAGAGCCCGGTTTCGAAAATCGGAGAACGTTTTGAAAGAAAGCTAGAGAACCTTATTACGCTTTCAAAAATTTGCGCTTGTCAACATTTCCGAATCCGACGGACAGTTAAACAAGCGTCCAAAAGAGCTTGAACTTCGCAACATCGGTAACGGAAGCCATGTTGATAAACAGGGAACATAATTTTCCAAACAACGAGCTCGAACGAATTATTTCCCAAGCGCTTTCGTTAAAATTCGCTCTTATAATTTTAACACGAAAGAGATTTTTTCCAATCAGGGTTAATTATTAACGAGCAAGTCTAGGCGAGTGTGAAGAAACCAGTTTTTGGGGCTGGTTAGCCTGGATAAATCAGTTAATTAGAAACCACAGCAGTAACGACCAGAACATGTTAATGCATTCCACAGCAATTTATTTACAAATACAAGGCAATAACTTATGACATCACCCCGTTAATGTATTCCACAGCAATTTTAGATCAAAGTTAATTTATTCCACAGCGATTCCACAGCAAAAATCCGGAAACCGTGGTCCCTCCTGTATAATGTCTGCAATTTTGTTTCTTAGCAGCAGTGCTTGTATTTCAATTTCATCCACCAGTAGATTTCTTCTTTGAAATTTACCAATCATGATTTCAAGCTGTGTATTCAACTTCCTTTGCTAGT